>JAVALU010000910.1:20000-30000 GCA_030770095.1 Gila robusta | reverse complement strand
TCACACGCTCTCTCACACGCTCACTCACACGCTCTCTCACACGCTCTCTCACACGCTCTCTCACACACTCGCTCACTCACACGCTCACTCACACGCTCACTCACACGCTCACTCACACACTCACTCACACACTCACTCACACACTCACTCACACACTCACTCACACACACTTCACTCACACTCACACACTCACACGCTCTCACGCTCACTCACACGCTCGCTCACACGCTCGCTCACACGCTCACTCACTCACACACTCACTCACACACTCACTCACACACTCACTCACACACTCACACGCTCACTCACACACTCGCTCACTAACACACTCGCTCACTCACACTCACTCATTCACTCACACACACACACACTCACACACTCTCACACACACTTACACTTCACTCACACTCTCACACACTCACACACACTCTCACACATACACTCACACACACTCTCACACACATACACTTCACTCACACTCTCACTCACACTCTCACACACACACACACACTCTCACTCACACTCTCACTCTCACACACACTCTCACACACACTCTCACACACACACTCTCACACACACTCTCACATACTCACTCACACTCTCACACACACTTACACTTCACTCACACTCTCACACACACTCTCACACACTCTCACACACACTCTGGGGACCAAGGTGTTTTTGGGGCCCTTGGGATGTTTTGACATGCTCTGACATTTGTGCTTTTTTCAGTTATTTATAAACATGTTAATGGCAAAGGTGTAAATTCACTCTATATAGCACAAACGGGGCTACCGTAATATGTGAGCAACATGTATGTACATGTTTGTATTTTTAAGAGAATAATGTTTATGCGTGGTTATTGAAAAAAATAAAAATGAAAGTTGCTGAAATAAAACCACAAAACACATACTAAATATGTGTCCACAAGACTTTTGACTAATGGATGTTGTCGCTTCGAGTTCTGGCTTCAAAATGATGTGAAAATCATCCTGCCTAATCGTTCACATAAAACAATAACATTAATTTATACTTTGTATGACAGTTTTTTGGTCAGAAGAGGTTTATGCGTGGGAGTGGTAATGGCCTATCAATATTAATGAGATTCAGACCAGGGGTGTGACAGACACTCTCCCAATGGCTAATGGCCCATCAAGTGAAGCAGCCTGAACACAGAATGAGAGGAGATTCAAAGGTTTTCAATCTGTTTTATTGTAATTCCTCTATGTGGAGAAACTAAATGTTCTAAATTTGCTCTAAGCAAATCAAATGTGAGTAAAATAAATAAATAATCAGTCGGCTATAAACAAAGCAATTGTGAGCGATAAATAAACAAAACTAAAGGCAGGTATCTCACAGTAAATGCTTATGCCTCGTTGATGCGGGCTCTAAGCAAATCAAATGTGAGTAAAATAAACAAAATTAAAGGCAGGTATTTGCGGCCCTTTGCAATTGCACCAGCAGCCTGAGCATTGGTGTTGTGGCACAGAGTTGACACTGCATTCTTAGAAAAAAACATTTTGAAGAGACTCTGGGGAGTGTGTGTGTCAGCAGGTCTCAGTTGTGGTCCAGGTTCCTGTGCAGGCAGGAATCTCAGAGTCTGTGGAACCAGATCAATGTCAGTCTCTGTTTTCCATGACAGAGTGGACTGCTCGTTGCTTGTTTGAATGTTTGTCTTGGCCCTCTTTGCAACAGGTGTCTGATGATCACCATCATCTTTATAGCTGTAAAACAAACAAACAACTGTGAGCATGTTTATTACACACAAAAAAAACTGTATTTCAATCACTAAAAGTAATATTGCCCAGACAAAACCGGAATATGTAAACAGAATTATACTAATATCTGAAAGAAAGGGAATAAGTGTACTTACTTGTCATTTTCAATTGTTCTCAAAACTGAACGACACCGGTTGCGTGCCCTCCTCCCAGTGTGAGTTGCAGGTGAAGGTGAGAGTGATGCTACCACATTCCTATAAAAATAATAATATTAATAAAGGTTTAACAAAGTACTATGCCAGCACATGCATAACTGATGGACAATCAGCATGTTGATAAAATAACAAAAAATAAGCTTTTATATTAACATTACCAATCACTAATTGTAATATTGTGCATGCATAACAACAACAACACAATTTTTGCAAAGCCACACAGGCACATATGCATATTGTATATACTAAGTATATAAACAAAATTGAACTAACATCTGTAAAATAGTGGGTATATGTACTTAGTCTTTCTGATTTCCGTCTGTGTTGTTGCGTGCCCTCCTAGTGCGAGTTCCAGTTGATGGTGAGAGTGAGCAAGCTACATTCCTTTCAAAAAAAGTTGAAAACTATTATTATCATAATTTACAGAGTAGGCCTACTATTCCAGCACATGCATAACTGATAGGCATTAGCATGCTGATAAATAAAACATATGTAACATTATCAACCAACCTCCAAATATAAATAAATATATTATCACTAAGTAGCCTATATAAACAAAATTGAACTAACATCTGTAAAATAGTGGGTAAATATCTACTTACTCTTTCTGATTTTCGACTGTGTTGCGCGTCCTCCGAGTGGCAGGTGAAGGTAGTGATGCTGCAACTACATTCCTTTAAAAAAAGTTGAAAACTATTATTACATAAATATTTCAAAGTATAGTACCATTGGCCTATAGTATGAATAACTGATGTGAAAAATGGTAGACGCATGCTGCATATGCGTGTCAATGTGCCATTACCGGAGATAGCACTAACATTAACACATTTGCGCACTTCATCAACCGGGCATATTTACACATTTCAGCACATTTACAACAGATATTTGCGAGGCAATGCAAGCACACGCTTAGTTGATGATAATGAGGCAGCATAAACACTATAGCCTAGTCAAAATATAATCTAAACATAGATAATATTTTATAAATATCATTTTACATATCATACAGCATTTAGCCTATAGGCTAGACAATTTAAATGTAAGTAAAACCTGCCTATTAAGACATATTTTAAATTTCAATACTCTGAATAGGCTACTGGATGGCAAGTCTGGAAATAGTCCAACCAGTAAAATATGTACATGTTTATATAAAATAGCTTGTCAACTAATGTAAGTTAAACTAAAAGACTTACTCATCCGAAATTGTATCCATGGCTGGATCAAGTCGCTCTTCAAAATACAAACGTTCATCGTCAGAGTCCCGCTCTTCTTCTGAGGAAAATGTGAACTCTTCGTCACTGTCCAGGACGAGCTGAAGAGCTTCCGCGCCGGTGTAGCGTGCCATCTTCCAAACGCGCAGGAAAGTGAGTGAATCTTATTATGAAACTTGCTGTTTTTAAGGCATTTGCCTGGGGGCGTTTATCTATTTTGCATATGGCCTCAAGACATTATCTTGTGAATAGCGCGCTCTGCGAGTGGGTGTGAACAAATTAACGATAATGAGCTGAGACAGGAGAAACTGTACTTCTCTTTAGTTTCATACAGTTTACATTGCAGGAGAATATTTGTTTTAAATGTGAATTGTTTTATTTAAAAGTAGAAATTTAAAGCGTTCTTTAGACGTATGTTTCATGTTTGTGTGACAAGTATTGGCTGAGTTTCCGTTAATTTTCCAGACATGTTTCAGAAAGATTTTTGCGGAGACAGAGTGAGCTGAAAGCTATTCAGCTATTTTGAGCTATTTTAAGTCTATGTTGCTGCTGTTCTTGGTCCCCAGAGGGTTAACTCACACTCTCACACACACACTCTCACACACACTCTCACACACACTCTCACACACACACTTACACTATTATTATTATTTAATTGAAATTAAACAAAAGCTTATTACTAAAATGGTTGTTTTTATTAATAATGCCTTCGTTTCTTTACAGTTATTGAGGTAAACACGCCTAAAGTACTGATAAAAGGCGCTCGAGAGCTCAGCGAGTCTCACCTGCTGTAACCCAGTGCCGGCGCTCGAGAGCTCAGCGAGTCTCACCTGCTGTAACCCAGTGCCGGCGCTCGAGAGCTCAGCGAGTATCACCTGCTGTAACCCAGTGCCGGCGCTCGAGAGCTCAGCGAGTCTCACCTGCTGTAACCCAGTGCTGGCGCTCGAGAGCTCAGCGAGTCTCACCTGCTGTAACCCAGTGCCGGCGCTCGAGAGCTCAGTGAGGCTCACCTGCTGTAACCCAGTGCCGGCGCTCGAGTGCTCAGCGAGTCTCACCTGCTGTAACCCAGTGCCGGCGCTCGAGAGCTCAGCGAGTCTCACCTGCTGTAACCCAGTGCCGGCGCTCGAGAGCTCAGCGAGTCTCACCTGCTGTAACCCAGTGCTGGCGCTCGAGAGCTCAGCGAGTCTCACCTGCTGTAACCCAGTGCCGGCGCTCGAGAGCTCAGCGAGTCTCACCTGCTGTAACCCAGTGCCGGCGCTCGAGAGCTCAGTGAGGCTCACCTGCTGTAACCCAGTGCCGGCGCTCGAGAGCTCAGCGAGGCTCACCTGCTGTAACCCAGTGCCGGTGCTCGAGAGCTCAGCGAGGCTCACCTGCTGTAACCCAGTGCCGGCGCTCGAGAGCTCAGCGAGGCTCACCTGCTGTAACCCAGTGCCGGCGCTCGAGAGCTCAGCGAGTCTCACCTGCTGTAACCCAGTGCTGGCGCTCGAGAGCTCAGCGAGGCTCACCTGCTGTAACCCAGTGCCGGCGCTCGAGAGCTCAGCGAGGCTCACCTGCTGTAACCCAGTGCCGGCGCTCGAGAGCTCAGCGAGGCTCACCTGCTGTAACCCAGTGCCGGCGCTCGAGAGCTCAGCGAGGCTCACCTGCTGTAACCCAGTGCCGGCGCTCGAGAGCTCAGCGAGTCTCACCTGCTGTAACCCAGTGCTGGCGCTCGAGAGCTCAGCGAGGCTCACCTGCTGTAACCCAGTGCCGGCGCTCGAGAGCTCAGCGAGGCTCACCTGCTGTAACCCAGTGCCGGCGCTCGAGAGCTCAGCGAGGCTCACCTGCTGTAACCCAGTGCCGGCGCTCGAGAGCTCAGCGAGTCTCACCTGCTGTAACCCAGTGCTGGCGCTCGAGAGCTCAGCGAGGCTCACCTGCTGTAACCCAGTGCCGGCGCTCGAGAGCTCAGCGAGGCTCACCTGCTGTAACCCAGTGCCGGCGCTCGAGAGCTCAGCGAGTATCACCTGCTGTAACCCAGTGCCGGCGCTCGAGAGCTCAGCGAGGCTCACCTGCTGTAACCCAGTGCCGGCGCTCGAGAGCTCAGCGAGGCTCACCTGCTGTAACCCAGTGCCGGCGCTCGAGAGCTCAGCGAGTATCACCTGCTGTAACCCAGTGCCGGCGCTCAAGAGCTCAGCGAGGCTCACCTGCTGTAACCCAGTGCCGGCGCTCGAGAGCTCAGCGAGTATCACCTGCTGTAACCCAGTGCCGGCGCTCGAGAGCTCAGCGAGGCTCACCTGCTGTAACCCAGTGCCGGCGCTCGAGAGCTCAGCGAGGCTCACCTGCTGTTTGTCCGACTCCGCCTGCAACAGACTCTGGTCCCGCTCGCGCTGCAGCGACCGCAGCTGCTCCTGAAGCTCGTCCCGCTCTCGCTCCCGCCGGCTCATCTGCTCCTCCAGGTGTTCCCGGACCCGCCGCAGCGCCCCCTCCTGCTCGGCCTCCAGACTGCAGCGCAGCGCCTCCTGCAGGATTCACTGAGTCAATTACACGCGTCACATGAACTCATACTCACAAAAGAGGCCAGCGCTCGTGGGACCTTCTGATTGGCCAGTCTCTCCAGCTCCTCCTGGTGGTCGGACAGGGTCGCACGCATAACTCGCTGAGCTTCATGTTGAGCCGCCGCTAGCGCATCTCTCAGCGCATCTCTCTCTTTCTCACTCTGAGACAGAACCGTCTCTCTCTCAGCGCGCAAACGCTTCAGCTCCGCTAAACACACAGACAAGCTAACATCACGATGAGGCTCATTTAAAGGCATAGCTCACCCAAAAATGACAATTAGCCCATGATTTACTCTCCCTCAACTCATCCAGGTGTATATAACATTCTTCTTTGAGACGAACACAATCAGAGTTATATTAAAAAATGTCCTGTCTCTTCCAAGCTTCCACTGGACAGATGCGCTTTTATGATGGACAGATGCACTTTTATGGACTTCAAAACAGAAACGGCCATTCACTGCCATTATAAAGCTTGGAAGAGACAGGACATTTTTTAATATAACTCTGATTGTGTTCGTCTGAAAGAAGAATGTCATATACACTTAGAAATTAGAATTTTTGAGTGAACTATCCCTATAAAACACAACTCTTCTGCTCGTGTAACGGTCTCTCTCTCGTGAACTGATCTCTCCGTGTCCTGTACCTGTAATGCTGTCAGTACGCAGTCGCAGGTTCTGGTTCTCTGACTCCAGCTGTTCACGGCGAGACTCCATTTGATTTATTTGCTGCTGCAGCTCAAAAAGACTCGTCTCTAGAGCCTCCCTCTCCGACCTGCACACACACACACACAGTTATCAATGAGACACACACATATTAATACATTACTGTCGTGACACAAAAGTGCAGTCTCACCTGAAGCTAGCGATCTCCTCTGTCAGAGTGGCGTTCTCTCTCTCTGAGGCGTTCAGCTGAACCAGAAGCCCCGCCCTCTCTCTCACTAGCTCCGCCCTCCCACGCCCTGCCTCCTCCAGGGCGGAGCTCTGCCTATCGCCTTCACCGCGGACCGAACCAAGCTCCGCCTCCAGACCGCCCAGCTCACCAATCAGCTGTGTAATCCTGTCCTGCAGTTTGGCTCTGTCTGCCTGCAGCGACTGAAGCTCCGCCTCCAGCCCCGCCCTGGCCAGCTCAGACTCCTGCAGTGATTGGCTGAGAGTGAGACGGACAGAGTCCAGCTCCAGCCGGTCCTGCTCGGAGCGAACGAGCTCGTCTCTGATGGTCAGCTTCTCTTGTTGCGCTTCTCTTCGCTGAGACAGCAACACACTCTTTTCCTCCTCCAGCTGTCAATCATTCAAACAACATCAATATCATTGGTTCACTGAAAAACGCATAATATTAACTGATAATATGAACCAAACAAATCCGAATGGGTAAACTCAAGCACCAACTAAATCAACGTATGTTTAATGTACTCATCATACTACGGAAGTTAAATGTGTGTGTGTGTGTGTACCTGTACGACGAGGCTGTTGAGTTCAGACTTGTCCTGCGCGAGGCTCTCGTTAATGGCGCTCATCTTAGCGAGAGAGTCTCTGAGTGCCGACTCCTCCGAGTGAAGCTTCGTGACCGCTAGCGAGAGCTCAGCGCGACTGCTCTCACACTGCACAGAAAAACACACGTTACACAAAAATATATATATTACTATTGTAATATTTCACTGTAAAATAGAAAAAAAGCATTTAGCTTCTATTTTGGCGGAAAACCCCTGAGAGCGCTTAAAGCTTCCCTTGCTGTCAGCGGCGCTGCTCATTACTAGTGGGGAGTGTGTTTTGTTTTCAAATGCACGTCATAAGTGACCCATACTCAGATGTGTACCGGAGACACTGAAAACACACACACTGCCTCCACTCTGAAACAGTGTATACCATACATTATATTGTGTTTTTGTTTCAATGAATCGCGCAGCCTTTCACGCAGGAATTACGTTTGTGAAATCTAATTACAAGGAAACGCATGAATTATATCTGTTAATTAAAATATATGGGTGACTAACTACAAGGGAAGAAGGGGCCATACTTTCAATGTTTTTACCAAAAACAGCTCAAGCATTTTCAGTCCGAGAGGCGCTCAGTGCTTTCTTCCGGAAACAACGGACCGTATGAGATTCCCAGTCCCAGTTCAGCTCGTAGCACAGCGCTCGTGGTTCGACTGGTCGAGACTGTTCTCCAAAGATGCTCCTGCCTGTATACTGAAGTGAACTGTCTTTATAAAGTATCTCCTTATTAAACTGTCTGTACACTTACTCAGTTCTCAATGCTTCGGTTTGCAGGTAGAGACCCTCATTATGCTAGCGTTAGTGTGAGGCTATTTTGAGCCTTGTTAGTGGTATTAACTAGCGATTTTTATTTTTACTTATTCGATGCCCCATACACTACCGTTATAAGCTAATCTGTGGTTCGCGCTAAAACTGGGTACATTCGATTATCATGAAAACGCATCCCAGAGAACGGTCGACTCGACCCATGTGTTATTTAGCCTGCCAGAATTGTCCTTTATAAAACAGCGATTAGGAATATAAGCTGAGTGAGACATCAGCCAAACCTGAACTAGCAATACAGTGAAGACTCACGCGATTGTTCAACAGTGCTGTCTAGATAGGCGGCTCAGTAGTGTTTGTGAACAAAGCTGTGTGTGTGTGTGTGTGTGTGTGTCTGACCCGGGTGAGTGTGTCGCTCAGCTGTGTGTTCTCCGTCTCCATCATCTGTCTGTCTGACGCCCCCTGCTGGAGAGTGTGTGTGTGTGTGTGTGTGTGTGTGTGTGCGTGTCTGACCCGGTGAGTGTGTCGCTCAGCTGTGTGTTCTCCGTCTCCATCATCTGTCTGTCTGACGCCCCCTGCTGGAGAGTGTGTGTGTGTGTGTGTGTGTGTGTGTCTGACCCGGGTGAGTGTGTCGCTCAGCTGTGTGTTCTCCGTCTCAATCATCTGTCTGTCTGACGCCCCTGCTGGAGAGTGTGTGTGTGTGTGTGTGTGTGTGTGTGTGTGTCTGACCCGTGTGAGTGTGTCGCTCAGCTGTGTGTTCTCCGTCTCCATCATCTGTCTGTCTGACGCCCCCTGCTGGAGAGTGTGTGTGTGTGTGTGTGTGTGTGTGTGTGTCTGACCCGGGTGAGTGTGTCGCTCAGCTGTGTGTTCTCCGTCTCCATCATCTGTCTGTCTGACGCCCCCTGCTGGAGAGTGTGTGTGTGTGTGTGTGTGTGTGTGTGTGTCTGACCCGGGTGAGTGTGTCGCTCAGCTGTGTGTTCTCCGTCTCCATCATCTGTCTGTCTGACGCCCCCTGCTGGAGAGTGTGTGTGTGTGTGTGTGTGTGTGTGTCTGACCCGGGTGAGTGTGTCGCTCAGCTGTGTGTTCTCCGTCTCCATCATCTGTCTGTCTGACGCCCCCTGCTGGAGAGACTCTCTCAACGCCGCCAGTTCAGCTCGCAGTGCAGAAGCTCGACACTCCGACTCGTCCCACTTCTGCTGACTGACACACACACACACACACACACACACACACACACACGTGTCACACTATTCCATTTCTGGAATCGAATACTTGAGGGTTAGGGTTTAGTTAAAACTAAAATTCGATTCCTCTTATCGATTCCTCTGTGAGTGTTTCTATATGACTGTGATCACTCGAGCGAGAGACTCTGTTTCTGTGTGTGTGTGTGTGTGTGTATCAGTATACTGGATCCGTGCAGCTCTTAAAGTGACAGCACTAATATTCCTGCTCTATAATAACACTAATCACACAACAGAAGAAGAGAAGACTCACTCGTTCTTCACTCAATAACTCTATAACTATATTTGTAATGTATATTTTATTTATAAAGTTCAGTGTTATTTTACATTTGATTAAAGTTTCTGAACCTGAAAATCTTAAAACACTGTTTATTTCAATCGTATCTTTCAATCGTGTCTATTTGTTGAGATTGTTCTTGTTTAATTACTGAGTGTTTATTGTCTTTAATAACGCTTGAAGTTTATATTAGTTGGGCTAGTTGTTCTTCTATGGTGTTTTTAAACCACAGGCAAACGTTCCTTGTGTAAGTGTTCTTTATCTGTTGATTTCTGTTCATGATATTCAGACACAGTTACATGTTGTGCAATAACACATGGGTTTGTGCAATAACACTAAATGTCAATGATATCTACGTTGTTGTTTTGTCCTAACTGTAATGGAAGGGTTAACTGTCCGCTGGTGATGTGTGTGTGTGTGTGTGTGTTCAGGAGCGCACTGAATGTGAATAATATCTACGTTTGTTTTTCGAATCTCATTGGAATCGAAATTAGGAATCGATAATAATCAAAATCATTAAAATTCAAACGATACCCAACCCTACACACACACA
>JAVALU010000910.1:0-15000 GCA_030770095.1 Gila robusta | reverse complement strand
GTTGAGTGAGTGTTGAGTGAGTGTTGAGTGAGTGTTGAGCGAGTGTTGAGCCGGTGTTGAGTGAGTGTTGAGCGAGTGTTGAGTGAGTGTTGAGCGAGTGTTGAGCCGGTGTTGAGTGAGTGTTGAGCGAGTGTTGAGCGAGTGTTGAGCGAGTGTTGAGCGAGTGTTGAGTGAGTGTTGAGCGAGTGTTGAGCGAGTGTTGAGCGGTGTTGAGTGAGTGTTGAGCCGGTGTTGAGTGAGTGTTGAGTGAGTGTTGAGTGAGTGTTGAGCGAGTGTTGAGCCGGTGTTGAGCCGGTGTTGAGCCGGTGTTGAGCCGGTGTTGAGTGAGTGTTGAGTGAGTGTTGAGCGAGTGTTGAGTGAGTGTTGAGCGAGTGTTGAGCGAGTGTTGAGCGAGTGTTGAGCGAGTGTTGAGTGAGTGTTGAGCCGGTGTTGAGTGAGTGTTGAGTGAGTGTTGAGTGAGTGTTGAGTGAGTGTTGAGCGAGTGTTGAGTGAGTGTTGAGCGAGTGTTGAGCGAGTGTTGAGCCGATGTTGAGTGAGTGTTGAGCGAGTGTTGAGCGAGTGTTGAGCGAGTGTTGAGCGAGTGTTGAGCGAGTGTTGATCCGGTGTTGAGTGAGTGTTGAGCCGTGTTGAGCGGTGTTGAGCGAGTGTTGAGTGAGTGTTGAGTGAGTGTTGAGCGAGTGTTGAGTGAGTGTTGAGCGAGTGTTGAGTGAGTGTTGAGCGAGTGTTGAGTGAGTGTTGATCCGGTGTTGAGTGAGTGTTGATCCGGTGTTGAGTGAGTGTTGAGCCGGTGTTGAGTGAGTGTTGAGTCGAGTGTTGAGTGAGTGTTGAGCCGGTGTTGAGTGAGTGTTGATCCGGTGTTGAGTGAGTGTTGATCGGTGTTGAGTGAGTGTTGATCCGGTGTTGAGTGAGTGTTGATCGAGTGTTGATCCGTGTTGAGTGAGTGTTGATCGGTGTTGAGTGAGTGTTGAGCGAGTGTTGAGCGAGTGTTGAGCCGATGTTGAGTGAGTGTTGAGCGAGTGTTGAGTGAGTGTTGAGCGAGTGTTGAGCGAGTGTTGAGCGAGTGTTGATCCGGTGTTGAGTGAGTGTTGAGCCGGTGTTGAGCCGGTGTTGAGTGAGTGTTGAGTGAGTGTTGAGTGAGTGTTGAGCGAGTGTTGAGTGAGTGTTGAGCGAGTGTTGAGCGAGTGTTGAGTGAGTGTTGAGTGAGTGTTGATCCGGTGTTGAGTGAGTGTTGAGCCGGTGTTGAGTGAGTGTTGAGTGGTGTTGAGTGAGTGTTGAGGTGTTGAGTGAGTGTTGATCCGGTGTTGAGTGAGTGTTGATCCGGTGTTGAGTGAGTGTTGATCGAGTGTTGATCCGTGTTGAGTGAGTGTTGATCCGGTGTTGAGTGAGTGTGAGTGAGTGTCGAGTGAGTGTTGAGCCGGTGTTGAGTGAGTGAGTGTTGATCCGGTGTTGAGTGAGTGTTGATCGAGTGTTGATCCGGTGTTGAGTGAGTGTTGAGTGAGTGTTGAGTGAGTGTTGAGCCGGTGTTGAGTGAGTGTTGAGTGAGTGTTGAGTCGGTGTTGAGCCGGTGTTGAGTGAGTGTTGAGTGAGTGTTGAGCCGGTGTTGAGTGAGTGTTGAGTGAGTGTTGAGCCGGTGTTGAGTGAGTGTTGAGTGAGTGTTGAGCCGGTGTTGAGTGAGTGTTGGTGTTGAGTGAGTGTTGAGTGAGTGTTGAGTGAGTGTTGAGTGAGTGTTGAGCCGGTGTTGAGTGAGTGTTGAGTGAGTGTTGAGTCGGTGTTGAGTCGGTGTTGAGTCGGTGTTGAGTCGGTGTTGAGTGAGTGTTGAGTGAGTGAGTGTTGAGCCGGTGTTGAGTGAGTGTTGAGTGAGTGTTGAGTGAGTGTTGAGTGAGTGTTGAGTGAGTGTTGAGTGAGTGTTGATCCGGTGTTGAGTGAGTGTTGATCGAGTGTTGATCCGGTGTTGAGTGAGTGTTGATCCGGTGTTGAGTGAGTGTTGAGTGAGTGTCGAGTGAGTGTTGAGCCGGTGTTGAGTGAGTGAGTGTTGAGCCGGTGTTGAGTGAGTGTTGAGTGAGTGTTGAGTGAGTGTTGAGTGAGTGTTGAGCCGGTGTTGAGTGAGTGTTGAGTGAGTGTTGAGTGAGTGTTGAGTGAGTGTTGAGTCGGTGTTGAGTCGGTGTTGAGTCGGTGTTGAGTGAGTGTTGAGTGAGTGTTGAGCGAGTGTTGAGCCGGTGTTGAGTGAGTGTTGAGCGAGTGTTGAGTGAGTGTTGAGCGAGTGTTGAGCCGGTGTTGAGTGAGTGTTGAGCGAGTGTTGAGCGAGTGTTGAGCGAGTGTTGAGCGAGTGTTGAGTGAGTGTTGAGCGAGTGTTGAGCGAGTGTTGATCCGGTGTTGAGTGAGTGTTGAGCCGGTGTTGAGTGAGTGTTGAGTGAGTGTTGAGCCGGTGTTGAGCCGGTGTTGAGCCGGTGTTGAGCCGGTGTTGAGCCGGTGTTGAGTGAGTGTTGAGTGAGTGTTGAGCGAGTGTTGAGCGAGTGTTGAGCGAGTGTTGAGTGAGTGTTGAGCGAGTGTTGAGCCGGTGTTGAGTGAGTGTTGAGCCGGTGTTGAGTGAGTGTTGAGTGAGTGTTGAGTGAGTGTTGAGCGAGTGTTGAGTGAGTGTTGAGCGAGTGTTGAGCGAGTGTTGAGCCGATGTTGAGTGAGTGTTGAGCGAGTGTTGAGCGAGTGTTGATCCGGTGTTGAGTGAGTGTTGAGCCGGTGTTGAGTGAGTGTTGAGCCGATGTTGAGCGAGTGTTGAGCGAGTGTTGAGTGAGTGTTGAGCGAGTGTTGAGCCGGTGTTGAGTGAGTGTTGAGCCGGTGTTGAGTGAGTGTTGAGTGAGTGTTGAGTGAGTGTTGAGCGAGTGTTGAGTGAGTGTTGAGCGAGTGTTGAGCGAGTGTTGAGCCGATGTTGAGTGAGTGTTGAGCGAGTGTTGAGCGAGTGTTGATCCGGTGTTGAGTGAGTGTTGAGCCGGTGTTGAGCGAGTGTTGAGCCGATGTTGAGTGAGTGTTGAGCGAGTGTTGAGCGAGTGTTGATCCGGTGTTGAGTGAGTGTTGAGCCGATGTTGAGTGAGTGTTGAGCGAGTGTTGAGCGAGTGTTGAGCCGGTGTTGAGTGAGTGTTGAGCGAGTGTTGAGCGAGTGTTGAGTGAGTGTTGAGCGAGTGTTGAGCGAGTGTTGAGCGAGTGTTGATCCGGTGTTGAGTGAGTGTTGAGCCGGTGTTGAGCCGGTGTTGAGTGAGTGTTGAGTGAGTGTTGAGTGAGTGTTGAGCGAGTGTTGAGTGAGTGTTGAGCGAGTGTTGAGCGAGTGTTGAGTGAGTGTTGAGTGAGTGTTGATCCGGTGTTGAGTGAGTGTTGAGCCGGTGTTGAGTGAGTGTTGAGTGAGTGTTGAGTGAGTGTTGAGCCGGTGTTGAGTGAGTGTTGATCCGGTGTTGAGTGAGTGTTGATCCGGTGTTGAGTGAGTGTTGATCCGGTGTTGAGTGAGTGTTGATCGAGTGTTGATCCGTGTTGAGTGAGTGTTGATCCGTGAGTGTTGAGTCGGTGTTGAGTCGGTGTTGAGTCGGTGTTGAGTGAGTGTTGAGTGAGTGTTGAGTGAGTGAGTGTTGAGCCGGTGTTGAGTGAGTGTTGAGTGAGTGTTGAGTGAGTGTTGAGCCGGTGTTGAGTGAGTGTTGAGTGAGTGTTGAGTGAGTGAGTGTTGAGCCGGTGTTGAGTGAGTGTTGAGCCGGTGTTGAGTGAGTGTTGAGTGAGTGTTGAGTGAGTGTTGAGCCGGTGTTGAGTGAGTGTTGAGTGAGTGTTGAGTCGGTGTTGAGTGAGTGAGTGTTGAGCCGGTGTTGAGTGAGTGTTGAGTGAGTGTTGAGCCGGTGTTGAGCCGGTGTTGAGTGAGTGTTGAGTGAGTGTTGAGCCGGTGTTGAGTGAGTGTTGAGTGAGTGTTGAGTCGGTGTTGAGTCGGTGTTGAGTGAGTGTTGTGTGAGTGTTGAGCCGGTGTTGAGTGAGTGTTGATCTGGTGTTGAGTGAGTGCTGAGTGAGTGAGTGTTGAGCCGGTGTTGAGTGAGTGTTGATCTGGTGTCGAGTGAGTGTTGAGCCGGTGTTGAGTGAGTGTTGAGTGAGTGTTGAGCCGGTGTTGAGTGAGTGTTGAGTCGGTGTTGAGTGGGTGTTGAGTGAGTGTTGAGTGAGTGTTGAGCGAGTGTTGAGCGAGTGTTGAGTGAGTGTTGAGCGAGTGTTGAGCCGGTGTTGAGTGAGTGTTGAGTGAGTGTTGAGCCGGTGTTGAGTGAGTGTTGAGCCGGTGTTGAGTGAGTGTTGAGCGAGTGTTGAGCCGGTGTTGAGTGAGTGTTGAGTGAGTGTTGAGCCGGTGTTGAGTGAGTGTTTAGCCGGTGTTGAGTGAGTGTTGAGCGAGTGTTGAGCCGGTGTTGAGTGAGTGTTGAGTGAGTGTTGAGCCGGTGTTGAGTGAGTGTTGAGCCGGTGTTGAGTGAGTGTTGAGCCGGTGTTGAGTGAGTGTTGAGCCAGTGTTGAGTGAGTGTTGAGTGAGTGTTGAGCCAGTGTTGAGTGAGTGTTGAGCCAGTGTTGAGCGAGTGTTGAGCGAGTGTTGAGCCGGTGTTGAGCCGGTGTTGAACCGGTGTTGAGTGAGTGTTGAGCCGGTGTTGAGCCAGTGTTGAGCCAGTGTTGAGCAAGTGTTGAGCGAGTGTTGAGCGAGTGTTGAGTGAGTATTGTTGAGTGAGTATTGAGTGAGTGTTGAGTGAGTATTGTTGAGTGAGTGTTGAGTGAGTGTTGAGCCGGTGTTGAGTGTGCTCCGGTGTGTACGGCTGCAGTGCCGGCTCTGACCTCTCGGTGGCGCTCTTCATCTCGCAGACGTGCCTGCGCAGACCCACCACCTGCCTCCAGACCGCCAGCAGACGGCTGTGCTCGCTGCTGAAGTAGCTGTGGAAAGACTGAACAAACGCATGCGTTAAATCCTGCAGCTTCCCATGCCTTATGGTGATGGATAAGCCACACCCACCTCCTCCTCTCTCCTCCAATCACACTCCCTCTGCTCCAGCTCCTCCCTCGCTCTGGTCCAATCAGCAGTGAGTCTGCGTATGTCCTGGCTGAGCGCCTCGTTTGCCAGTCCGGCCTGTTCCAGCTGCTCTCGCAGCATAGCATTGACCGCGGATAGACCGCTGCTCCTGCACACACACAAACACGTTAAGCACACGCAAACACGTTAAGCACACGCAAACACGTTAAGCACACGCAAACACGTTAAGCACACCCACACACGTTAAGCACACCCACACACACGTTCATGACACACGCACATGCAAACATGTTAAGCACACGTATGTGTGTGTGTGTGTGTATCATGACAGAAGAGTGTGTTCAGTGAGTGTGAGACCTCTGCTGTTCCTCCTCCAGCCTGATGAGGGCGCTCTCCATCTCACTGCTGGGCTCCTCGTCATCATGACCGTTACTGCCGTCACACCGGCCCTGCAGACACAACAACGATCACAACCAGGGGTCGCCTCACACTTCACATTTTTACTGTTAAAACAGGTCAGTTAAAGAGAAAAGTGCTTCTTTTAACTTGAGTGGCGAGTCTATAGAACATCACAACCGTTAACAACGTCCGTTTAGGGATCATACGATTTTTAAAGTCTCTTCTGCTCACCAAGGTTGCATTTATTTGATTAAAAATACAACAACAACAAAAACAGTAATATTGTGAAATATTATTAGAATTTGAAACTGTTTTCTATGTTAATATATATTTAAAATGTAATTATTCCTGTGATCAAATGTCTTCAGTGTCACATGATCAATAAAAAAAATTCAGGATTCTTTGATAAATAGAAAGTTCAAAAGAAAAGCATTGACTTGAAATAGAATCTTTTGTAACATTATACATGTCTTTACTGTAACTTTTGATCAATTTAATGCATCCGTGAAATAAACATTCATTTCAGAAAAATGCTGTTTTTTTAATTTCTATTCATCAAAGAATCCTGAAATAAAAATGTAAATAACTGTTTTCAACATTAATAATAATCATAAATGTTTCTTGAGCATCAAATCATCATATTATACTGATTTCTGAAGGATCATGTGACACTGAAGACTGGAGTAATGATGCTGAAAACACACAGCTTCACTCTGAAACAGCGCTTTTACACTAGTAAAGCACAGATGTTATTCAGCCCGTGTGTCTGAGGTACAGTGAGGTATTATGGGATGTATTTATACAATGTACAGTGAGGTATTATGGGACGTATTTATACAATGTACTGTGAGGCATTATGGGATGCATTTATTGGATGTACAGTGAGGTATTATGGGATGTACTGACAGCAGACTTCTCCAGCAGCATCTGTTCCAGATCTCCACACTTCTTCTTATACTGCAGAACCTGCAAACACACAGTGTAAGATGAGTGTTTTCAGAGAAGAAACCGGAAGAGTGTGTGTTTTAACGATCGTGTGTTGTGTTGTACCTTGGCCTGTAGTTTCTGCACGAGCTGCGCTTGTCTCTGCTGCCCCTCCTGGTACGCCGTGAGTTTGCGTTTATACGCCGCCTGCTCCTCGTCCAGCCGTCTGCGCAGATCCACGTTCTGCTGCGCTAGACTGAGCGACTCAGGAGAACCTGGATCCTCCTCAGCCGACTCCATCCTCAGCGCCTGCTCCAGCTGCACACAATCAGGAGGAGAGAGCCTTAAGCCTTGTTTATACTTGACGCGTCCGCACGAGCGCGAGTCTCCGCTGACTGCGCGCGCACCTCTCCAAACGGATGAGGCGTTTATACTTGACGCGCTCGCCGTTGTGCTATTCTGTGAAACGACAGGGGGCGACTCGGAGAAATTCTCCTCTAAACCACCAGGAATCAGCAGTGAAGAAGTAGTTTGCCGTTTATTAGTAGTTTATTAATATTGCTGATTCATATAAAAAGAGTAATAAATGCAGTAGGTTTATTGTACTTTCACTGCATGTAAACTAGTTAAACAACTGAAGCCTTATTGAAGGCTTATTGAAGTGTTTAAACCTTAATTTCATCAGCAGGGCTTACTTCTGCTATTGTAGGCTTATTTTGTAAATGTAAGCAGTTACTTTAGACAAGTGCAAACTGGGTGCTTAATGCAAATGTGTTCATTCACAAAATGAGAGGCTTTTATGGTCGCCCATCAATGCAAATGTCTCTGTGTATAGAAGGATCATAAACATGCTGGTACAGACGTACCAGTTCGGCCAGATTCGGCTCGAAGTCGTTCATCTTCGGATGCGGCGCCGCGCGCAATGTTACAAAAAGTGCCGTGCACACCGCCAGGCGAAATGGGGTCTTGCGCACCCAACGCGCACGACCGCCCACACCGCAATGACGTCATTTTTGCCGCGCGCACCTTCGCGCTCTTGCGGACGCGTCGAGTATAAACAAGGCTTTAGCAACTGCACAGAAGAGCCTACCAACCACACATAAGACCCTAGCAACCGCACAGGAGAGCCTACCAACCGCACAGGAGAGCCTACCAACCGCACAGGAGACCCTAGCAACCGCCCTGGAGAGCCTACCAACCACACAGAAGACCCTAGCAACTGCACAGGAGACCCTAGCAACCACACACAAGTGCCTACCAACCACACAGGAGACCCTAGCAACCGCACAGGAGACCTGAACAACCACACAGGACACCCTAGCAACCACCCATAACACCTTAGCAACCACACAGGACACCCTAGCAGTTGCACAGAAGACCCTAGCAACCGCACAGGAGAGCCTACCAATCGCACAGGAGAGCCTACCAATCACACAGAAGACCCTAGCAACCGCACAGGAGACCTGAGCAACCACACAGGACACCCTAGCAGTTGTACACAAGACCCTAGCAACCACACAGGAGACCCTAGCAACCGCACAGAAGAGCCTACCAACCACACAGGAGGCCCTAGCAACCGCACAGGAGACCCTAGCAACCGCACAGGGCACCCTAGCAACCACACAGAAGACTCTAGCAACCCTCATAACACCTTAGCAACTGCACAGAAGAGCCTAACAACCATCCATCACACCTTCGCAACCACACAGAAGACCCAACCAACCACTCAGAAGACCCTAGCAACCACACAGGAGACCTGAGCAACCACACAGGACACTCTAGCAACCACCCATAACACCTTAGCAACTACACAGAAGAGCCTAGCAACCGCACATAAGAGCCTAGCAACCGCACAGGGCACCCTAGCAACCACACAGAAGACCGTAGCAACCACACAAGCAACCATCTACAACACCCGAGTCAATAGTGCCGCACGATTTGGAGGGAAAGTATTAATTATTTGTTAGAACCAAAATATTATTATATATCAATAGGACTATAAAATAATAATTATTAAAATTTTGTTGCACTATAATACTAATTACTACTAATTAATTATTAAAAGTATTAAAATAGGAACTAAAATTATAAAAAATTGAGTATTTAAGAAAAATAATGTAGTCATTTTATTTATTACATTTAATATAGTACAACTGTAACATTACAATACTAAAATTTATGGCTTAGTTTAATTTTCAAACGTTAAATCGTCAAGCTTTTATTTTGGCAGAAAACCTTCTCTTTCGGTTTGTAAGCGGTGCTCGAGTTCGTGGAAGATTATCGCCGCGTGTTGCGTTTTCATATTCACGTTATAAGCGACTCAAACTCAGAATTGTAAAATATGCTAACATAAAACAATTCCACGTTATAAGCGAATGACGAGCCGCTGGCGTGAAGACGCACACAGTGCCGCGCTCCGCTCTGAAACAACGCTTTTACACAAGTAAAGCACAGCCTTTTGTTATTCCGATCGGATTCTATGCTCGCATGTGGAAGAACGCAGTGCTGCTAACTCTGAAACACACAGGACATATATTTATCTATATATCTTCGCGATTTGATAGTTGCGGATTGTGCAACAGTCGAAACTACCTAGATCGCCCTAGCAACCATAAAACAACTCCCTGGCAACCTACATCGCAGGTAAACACGGCTCACGTTCAAACTGCCAGAATAAATCACAAACGTCCTGATGGGCCCCAGAATCAAAGCGCCTGTTTACTGTCGCCATGGCAACATGCCATTCCACTCCCCGTTACCACGGAGACGGGTCAACCTCGCTGAGACACGGACAAAAGACAGTGTGTGTGTGTGTGTGTGTGTGTGTGTGTGTGTGTGTGTGTGTGTGTGTGTTCCCACTGCACATAGAGTGTAAAAACATGGTAAATATGGCACTGGCCATGAATCGTTTCAGGTTCTCTAAAGTGTAGAGAATAAAGATCTCGACTATAAGATCTAGAACTGAAACAGGCTCTTCGATGACGTTAGACTGTGAGTATGTGTGTGTATGTGTATGTGTGTGTGAGATTCTCACTCTCTCGCTGATGGCGCTGTATTTGATGGCCAGTTCATCTCGTTCTGCTCGACTGTGAGCCAGAAGATCCTCCACACGACTCAGTTCTGCCTGAAGAACCCGGTTCTCCTCGGGGACCGACAGACTCGACGACATGCCTCCAGCTGTGTGCGTGTGTGAGAGAGAGAGAGAGAAAGAGAGAGAGAGGGAGAGAGAGAGAGAGAATGCTAACAGGAACCTTCTCTCAAAAGTTATGAACAAGCGTTCTTCCAGTAACGTTAATAGAATGTTTGTTCAAAGTGATCTGTCCTTTAATAACGTTCTCAAGACGTTAAAAACATTATGTATACATCGTTCATGGAGCGTTATGGTTGAATGCAGGCCAGCTGACAGTCTTGCCTGGGCCCGGGAAAAGATAATCTTAGATTCCCAGCTAACAATGACCTGGCGGTCCACCAGCGTTTTTTGGGCGGCACAAAGTCAGCGGCTTGACACGGTCGGACCTCCGGCGGCGCACCATTGGCAAAACGACCAATCTGAAAATGCGGTCGGTCCGCCAGCGTTTTTTGGGTGGCACGCCACCGGCGGTTTTCCGCGGCTGGGCCACCGTCGGCACACCAGTGGCAAGCCGATAGTCGGTCCAGTGTTGCTGAGCACTTACAGGACATCTTTAATTTATAAATGTATATTTATTTTAATTTATTTTTTACAGTTAAAAAGAATCTGAAAGCACTGAATAAAAGAATTGTGAAACTGACATAGAGCAGTAGCTATATCAAAAGCAAAGTGTTGGTGGTATAAAAAATACTGCCTATAAGCACTTTTAGCACGCTTTCAAATGAAATATGGGGCTTGAGTGTTCGTAAAAACAATAATAAAAAAATCTGAAATTATAAAAGTGCCACAATTGTCCCACTATCACGTGCTGGAGTGGTAATTTGCACCTATGAACGGGTCATATAACTTCAAAATAAGTTTTAAATTCATGATTTAATAATGAGATTTTTATTCAAGTAAGGTTCTAATTCTAGATGTTTATGTTTGTAAATGCTGCGTGACTTTGACGCGTTTTAATGGACGTGCGCGTGAATATTCGAGTCGCCTTCAAACACTGGAGCAGAGACGAGTTACCATGGAAACGGCGCAGGACGCGTCACCAGTGCAACAGACAAGCAGCAAAACTCTGACTCTCGCTGTTGATTTCACTGCTTTCAGGTGAGTTTAGTCTCTAAAATCACACAAATAATACACACAACTGTTCTTGACACTTCTCTTACTTGTAATTGACACGCTTCTGTTGAATATTTACTTTATAGAAATGGTTTAGTGTCTTCGAGAAAGTCCGTTAGCATCTCAACCGTTTTCAGAAGAGGTAACTTAGGCTAACTTTATAGCTTGAGCTTTTGTTTATGAAGGTTTGGGCTTTTAATCACATCTTATGTGTAGATGAGAAGTTTTGATAGTTTTGTAAAGATTTTGCTTGGAAGTGAGCTAATTTATTTAACATAAACGTATGTATTTAACATAAAAGTAACTGTTAATCGATGACGTCCCTTACACGGCTGAAACTAGCTCAATGGTTAATATATATTGATAAAAATTGTTCTGTGATTTCAGCAGCAACAAAATAATCCCTCTACAACAGAGGGAAAGTTCCACGACTTCAACATTTCTGAAGGAAGCTGCTCCTGGAGAAGTGGGAAACACAGGTGGAGTGAGGAAGCTCATTAAATAACCTCATATCCATTTTTTCACTATATTTTTCACCTATATCACCATGCATCTGTTCTCATTTTTTAAATTTCTCATATTTACATTTTTTATTTGTTTAATTTATTTTAAGGTTTTGACATCCAAACGTAAGTGACACTGTATGAGCAATATTAACCCTCATTTTGTGTTTGGGTCATTTTGACCCAGAGAAGATTTTATTTTTCCCTAAAATACTAGTTAATGTCATCGCATTGGACTGAAACTTGGTGACTTTGTTCACAAAGGGTATGATTAAGTTATATATCTATGCACAAACTGGTTTTAGTCCGCAGTGACCCTGTTTCAAAATAATCTTTCTTTCATGTTCTTTGTTTCATCACAGTTTTCAGACAAAATATTATGACATTGTGTTTTGGGACTAAAATGTAAAAATATAGATGTTATAGCACAGACACATATAAATGCTTCACAGTGTCTTGCTTGGCATTCATTTTGTAGCAGCACAATGGCGAATAAGCTCTCTGTGCATGATGTTCTTCATCAGATCATTGATCGAGACACCAGTGAGGAGGAGGTGATGCAGGATGAATCTTGCATTAGAAGATGTATCAGAAGAAGAAGCCACCACTGAGCTACAGACCTTGAAACCACTGATGAGCAGCAGTCTTCTGACAATGAGGGCCAGCTGATGAGCAGCATCTTCTGATGATGAGGGCCAGCTGATGCTACGGTTACATTCTGGTCTAAAGATGTAAGTTTGTCCTGGTCTTCATCCCCACGAGGCAAGGTAGTTTTTCTTCTGAGATTCATCCTCACTAGAATCTCGATCAATGATCTGATGAAGAACATCATGCACAGAGAGCTTATTCGCCATTGTGCTGCTACAAAATAAATGACAAGCAAGACACTGTGAATCATTTATATGTGTCTGTGCTATAACATCTATATTTGTAAATTTTCAACTTTTTCTGTGAGAGAACATCAAAGTCCCAAAACACAATGTCATAATATTTTGTCTGGAAACTGTGATGAAACAAAGAACATGAAAGATTCTTTTGAAACAGGGTTACTGCAGACTAAAGCCAGTGTGCGTGCGTGTGTGTGTGTGTGTGTGTGTGAATATCAGATGGATGAATGGATATTAGATGCAGTTCAGGGTAGGATCAAGTTTCTTTCTGTGAAAAAGAATGTGTAATACTCAAAATAGTTTGTATGTTTTAATGTGTGTGTTTGTTTGGGTAGCGCGTGCATGTATCGACACATGCACAGATCCAAGTGCTCAATGTTTGCACACATGTACATATGTGTACATGAAGATGTTCATATTTTATTTAATATTTTCAAAATTATTTATAAATAAGGCTTTTTTTACAAAAGAAAATGAGATGCCTACTCTCAGATAAATGAGGCCTACGATTAATCAGATGCAAATAGAAATATGAAACCAGTACTAATTAAAAGAGAACAAGTTGACAAAAAGATTGAATCCAATATTGGGTGATAATATAGCATAACAAGGGATTTATAAGCTATTTCTTTAAAGGCCGGTCATTTTTTACCAGGAACACCACAAGTGTTATAGGGTTTTGAACACAACACAATGAATAAGTAAACCTAAAAACATAAATTCTGTTATCCTAATTAAGAAATAATTTTCTGTACATTCTTTCTCTTTTCTGCAATTCACTTCTGCTGTAGCTTCTTTCCTTTTAATAAACCTGTTATTGTATAATATTGTTGGCTCTGTAACAAATGGTTTGTTGTGTTCCTAGATCTTCCATGCTGATGCCCTCTGTAGCAGAGTTGAGCTGATCATCATCTCTAAGGCACCATCAACCATATGACTAGTAAGTAAAACTAAACCAAAGACAAATTTCCACTTGTGGAAAGTTAAGGAACTAAACTAAAACTTCAAATATACACTAATGTTAAACACACTAATGTTGTTGGTACAATTTTTTTATGTGTTGAAAGAAGTCTCTTATGCTCACCAAGACTGCATTTATTTAATTAGAAATACAGTAAAAACAATAATATTGTGAAATAATATTAAAACATTTAAATAATTGTTGAAATCAGTTGTGTTGCTTAATTTTTTGTGTTTTTCAGGATTATTTGATGAATAGAAAGAAAAAAGCAGCATTTATTTGAAACAGAAATCTTTACTCTCTCTTCTGGTCAATTTAATGCATCCTTGCTGAATAAAAATATGAATATATTTATTTTTTTAAATTCTATTGAACCCAAACTTTTGAACAGTAGTGTAAACTACCATTTACATATGTTGGGTCTATTTAACACAATCCTAATTTAAATCTAGATTAAAGACACATCTCTTTATCCAAGCATTCAATTAACACATCTCATAATCTTGCACTACAGTTATATGTGATGAAATAGTAAAAACTGCACATGATCATCTTTTGCCTGAAATAATATGACAGCAGATGCTAATCTTTCTCCTGTTGTTTCCCTGTTTCTATCTCAGGATGCTCAGCAAGTTTACTGGAGATTACAGCAGCTCCAGTTTGGATCCAACCTCACTTGTGAAGACTTCTAATGACACCAACACTCTTGAAGACTTCAGATGATGACAACTATAGATGGAATATACAGATGGCATACAAAACTGCCAGATATTAACCTTATATTGCATTGGCAATTATATTGAAACCATGTTATTGGTTTCACAGGCAGGGCTTAGATTAAGCCAGGATTAGGCCTTAGTTAAATTAGGATATTTTAGTAGCTTTTTAAAATCTAATTAGAAAAAAAAAAACATTACTGGTGTGCATCTTGAGACAAAACAATGGCACTGAAATATTTTAAGATATGTCAGTGCAAGTTGCTTCCAGTTGAGACAGTTTTAACATGCATTTTAGTCTGGGACTTAAGCCTTTTCTGTGAAACCGGGAAAGGTAAGGGAAGGTTTGCATGACAGTTTTGCTGACACATAAACAGGAATATCTCAGTACACGTAACTCAGAGAAAGAGTAAACATTGTTCATTTACATATTACCAACATTGTAACAATAGCGGGTTGAAAATCTGCAAACTTGCCCTTTTGAAATGTTGAAGGATAGCAAAAATTTGTCTGTTTAACTGAACATGACTTTAAACTCATGACTTGTATTATCTTATGGACATTACTTTGTTGCCAGAAGATGCTCTCCAGTGAGTAGCAGTCGCCTCTGGCTGATTAAAGGATATTTTGCGATTGTAACCATGAACATGCATTTTCTGTAAAGCTTCTTTGAAACGATTTGTGTTGTGAAAAGCACTATATGGTTTTACTATGGCAAAACTACCAACCATGTTTTTTTGTTTTTTTCAAAACCATGGTTCAACTAGTAATATTGCTGTAATAATTGCTGTAAAATTATGGTAATCAATCACAATAACCATAGGTTTTTAAACCTTGGTTGTTGTGAAACCATGGTTCATTTTGTTAGCTACTATGATTTTACTGCAAATGCTGTGGTAAAACCATTAATTTTCATAAGGGTACTACAAATATACTTAAATTATCCTATAATGTACTTTACTAATAGTCACATTGAGTAAAATAATCTGATAAATATAAATGTATTAATTTAATCTGTCCACTAAAAATTAATTTAATAAAAATATATTTGCAACTGCTATTGAGACTGGTGTACATTGCTTATTTTTTATCCATTATAGTGTAAGGGCATTTTGGTTAGCATGAGTAACTGATTATAAACCGTGGACCGACCGTGGTCCGCCAGAAAACACTTATTATAAACCAGCGGCACGATAGTGGACCACCGTCGGGAAAGCGGCGGCTGCCGCTGGAGGTCCGCTAGAATAACGATGAGCAAAACGCCAGTGATCCGCCGGCGGCATCCGCCAGTGGGCCGCCGACTTTGCCACCGGTGGTCCACCACTGGACCGCTGGACTCATGTTAGC
>JAVALU010000909.1:702500-880147 GCA_030770095.1 Gila robusta | reverse complement strand
AGAGAATTCCATGAGAGATGGTCACACTTCAGTTGAGCTCCAGATAAATGACAAAAAATAAGAATAATTTTATCACAAAATGAGAGAAAAGTAGATTTAACATAAAACATTGTTTTTACAACAAAGTTTTTGTTTAATTAGGACAGATTTTATTTATTTATTTTTATTTTATTTTTTCACACCTGAATCTGAGGAAAGTTCAAGAGAAGATCATCACAGGATTACCCTCTACAGAAGAGGACATTTATAATGAAAAGGATGACATGAAGCAACATTTACAACATAACAACTAAGAAGAAAACTTACAAGAAAGAAGAGAGGTAATGACATTTTGAACAGAAAGTGCCATTTCATATCTCTCTGAGTTTTTGCTTAGAAGAACAGCACAAAGAGACATTTTGGACAAAACTGAAACTTGAACTTTAAGGAAACTTTAAGGAAATATATATATGTATATATTATTATTTATTTTTTTCTCACAAAATCAGTGAAAGTCATATTTTTTGCCTGCTTTTTTGGCTTGTTTATTAATTTTTATGTCACTGAGAGAAAATAAACAAAAAACTGGCAGTTATTTCAGTTGGATGTTTACATTCTAAATCAATTATGGCCAGTGCATCTTCCTGGCCCCGCCCCCAGAAGAGTTCTGAACACTCCAGCCACAGCGTCAGGCCTAAACAACCCCCATATGTGGAGGCCATCCCACTACACTATCCTAAAGATGTCACAAATGAATCGGCACGGAAAGTCTACAAAAATAAAAGACTGACAGACAACCCAGAAACCCTTTTTGCAGACCTACATAAAGATGGCAGCATAAGTAACCTGATATCTTATACCAACAAGCCCTATGCATGGCACAAGGCCATCATTGCACACTACCCCGCAGCTGAAAGAAAAGGCATCTGCGGGGGTTTCCAGTTAAAAATAAGAAACGAGGAAGACACAACAACCACGACCGTAAATATCTACAAAACAACTGGTATAGTGGTGGTAAAAAGCATCAATGGTCTCTTTGAACAAGACTTCCTCTGCATCAAAGACAGAGCACAGAAAGAGACCACTACCAGTGACCAACTTATCCCTCCTGAGGAGTCAGTCTTCCACACCTTCCACACAGACGAGGATCAGACAGAACACAGAGACCCTTCCAGCACAGAACAGACCAAAGACCCCCATCCACACTGCTATTGCACTGACATGAGGGAGAGATTCACAGAGCTAGAGGGAGAAATGGTCCAGCTCAAGGAGATGATCTTCTCCCTGCAAACAGTTCAGACAACAGACCAGACCAGCAACAGCCCCACAGCCAAGCACAGAGAAAGGGACAGCCTCAGGAGAGAGCTGTCTACACTGCAGACCGAGGTGAAGGAGCTCCAGCAAGAGAGAGAGGGGCTCAGGGCTCAACTGGAGACACTGGAAACACGGTTCTTACAACAGACTGAGTTACACAAGGCACAACTAACAGCAATGAGGATGGAAATAAGTGAACTGAGGCAGGACAGAGGAGCACAGCACAGCGAGTTCAGCTCATCAGAGGAACCGGAGGAGCAGGACACTCATCACCCTGATCACAACTCTCAAACAACAGAGATTCAGCCCAGCCAGAATCCTCCTCTCCCATCAGACCCTTCCCTCATCTCACATCCAGCCTCACACTCAGAAGACCCCTCCACACCGACAGAAGGAATACTACGACCGGAAGTCGCTATTTTAATTGATTCAAACGGGAAATTTATCGATGAAAAGAAGCTTTTTCCCAAACACAGAGTGGCCAAACTCTGGTGTCCGAACACTCAGAGCGCACTCAAATGGCTAAGTGTTGACAAACTGGGATCCCCAAGCCATGTAATAATCCATACCGGCACAAACGATCTGAGAGCCCAACAGGAGAGGGTGGCTATATCACTACAAACAGTGATTGAAAAGGCCTCAACCACCTTCCCAAATGCTAAAATTACCATCTCCACACTGCTGCCCCGAAAAGACTTCCACCCTGACACTATCCAGCGGGTGAATGCCCACCTCTCCTGCTCCTGTGCACTTAAACCCAATGTGCACCTGGCACACCACCCCACCCTGAACCCCTCATGCCTCTACGACCATGTCCATCTGTACAAGACAGCTGTTCCTGTCTTCACCAGGACCCTAAAAGATGTGGCCCTGAGTCGGAACCACAACAGCACCCCCAGGGGGAACAGAGTCCAACAACCTCCACCCAGACCTGTAAGAAAGCACAGTGTACCCCCAGAGAGAACATCCAGAAGACTTCCGTCAAGACAACAGCATTCTCACATGCTGAGACCATCCCAACCAGCACTTGAGCATCTTCTTCCAGCCTTTACACCCTCAAATTCAGTGCATCGGGCCAGGCCAAAGCCCCTCCTGCCGACCCCCTGCCCTCCTCATACCCCGCAGGCCCCGGGCAGACACAGCTACGCTCAGATAGTGAGCAGAACATCCACAACAGCACCAGTGCAAGCCACATCAACAGAGCTAAGAGACATCCGCCAGATGCTCAACCTCATCTGCTCACACCTACTGTCATAGGTCAAAACTTATCACCAAAATGATGACCCCATGGATAACAAAGCCTTTATCATTTCATGTTGGAACATTCAAGGCCTGAGATCATCTACCTTTGGCCTCAAAAGCAAAAACCCAGATTTCAACTCAGAAATCAAAAACTCAGACATCATCATCCTGCAGGAGACATGGAGCAGAGGAGATGGACCCACCGGCTGCCCCAAAGACTACAGAGAACTCATCATCCCATCCATTAAACTGCCTGGAGTGACACAAGGAAGAGACTCAGGAGGCATGCTTATCTGGTACAGATCAAATCTTGCCCATGCCATCAAAGTAGCTAAAACAGGACAATTCTACACATGGTTAGAAATTAATAAGACAGTCACCGCAACAGAGAAAAACATCCTCCTGTGTGCCACTTATATCCCTCCAGCAGAGTCTCCATATTTTAATGAAGACAGTTTCTCCATTCTTGAAGTAGACATTAATTACTTCCAATCACAGGGAAGCGTGCTGCTCTGTGGAGACCTGAATGCCAGAACAGGTGAAGAACTGGACACACTGAACTCTCAGGGGGACAAACACCTGCCTGGAGGAGACGTCCTCCCCACACCTATACAAGCACAGAGACACAACTATGATAAAACAACAAACAAAAGCGGAACACATCTTCTTCATCTGTGTCGCACACTAGGTTTGTTCCTAGTCAACGGCAGGCTTCGAGGAGACTCCTACGGTAGATACACCTACAGCTAATCTTTCGGTAGCAGTACAGTCGACTATTTTCTGACAGACCTTAACCCAAACTCCCTCAGAGCGTTCACAGTCAGCCCACTAAACCCCCTGTCAGACCACAGTAAAATAACCCTATACTTAAACAGAGCAATGCCCAACCAAGAAGCATCTAAACAAACCCAGCTCAACTCACTTAGAAACATGTATAGATGGAAACAAAACAGTAAAAATACATATCTTAGCACAATTAGTCAACCGAAAATTCAAGCCCTATTAGATCAATTCCTTGCCACTCCTTTCCCAACATGACATCATGACTTTGCGTAAACATACACGCCACTTTCAATTCAAGTGGCGTGTTATCTATACGCATTTTGAGCTATCCGCGTGTATGTCCACGCCGAAATCTTTTGCGTGTATGTCTACGCCATTAAATGTCCGAGTGATTCCGCGTGTATGTGTACGCCGTTAAATGTCCGAGCGAAACGAAGCAAAATCTATATCTACATCTGTGGAGCGATATTTCTTTTCCTAGGATGGTAGGAGAACACTCATAAATGGTATTAACCCCAGTGACGGGTAGGTTTAGGGACGGGGTTGGGGTAGGTCATATATTTATATATACATAATACAGTAATATAACGTTAAGTCAAAGGCGTTGATAAACACGCTGAAAAGCGATTATGCGTGTTGATAGCACGCCAAAAATGGAAATACGAATTGGCGTGTCATACATACGCCATTTCATGAGATCAGTCTGCCTTTCCCGCACAATAGTGAAGGTACAAACCTAGCAGTAGACAAGCTGAACAGAATATTTGAGGTATCAGCAACATTATCCAACTTAAAAAACACAAAAAGAAAACCAAAAAGACCACATGCCACTGAGAAATGGTTTGACAATGACTGCAAAAAACTTAGGAAAGAATTAAGAATCCTATCCAACCAGAAACACAGAGATGCTGACAATGAGAACATCCGTCATCTCTATCACGAAAAACTTAAACAATATAGGAATACTTTAAGAAAGAAAAAAGAACAAAACACAAAAAGTCAACTCAGGGAAATTGAAGAATCCTTAGAATCCGACCAGTTCTGGAAACATTGGAACACACTAAACAAATCCTACCATCAAGAACTAGCTATCCAGAATGGAGATGTGTGGATTAACCACTTCTCCAACCTCTTTAATAATGTAAACAAAAATCAGGAACAAAATGCCCTTTATGACAAACTAAGGGTTTTAGAATCAACCATCAAAGACTACCAGAACCCCTTAGACTCCCCAATGACACTAACCGAACTATTAGACAAAATCCAAACCCTGAAATTGCAAAAAGCCTGTGGTATCGATGGCATCCTAAATGAAATGATTAAATACACAGACCACAAATTCAAATTAGCCATTCTCAAGCTCTTCAATATCATCCTGAGTTTAGGTATATTCCCCAACATTTGGAACAAAGGACTTATTACCCCAATCCATAAAAACGGAGACAAATTTGACCCTAATAACTACCGTGGTATATGTGTAAACAGCAACCTAGGTAAACTCTTCTGCAACATCCTAAACAGCAGACTATCCCATTTTCTCAGAGACAGAAATGTCCTGAGCAAGTGTCAAATTGGCTTCCAACCAAAATATCGCACATCAGACCATATATACACTCTCCATACCTTAGTCAATAAACAAATGAACGAAAACAAAAGTAAAATTTTCTCATGCTTTGTTGACTTCAAAAAAGCTTTTGACTCCATTTGGCATGAAGGTCTTTTTCTTCAATTAATCCAGTGCGGCATTGGAGGAAAAACATATGACATCATCAAATCAATGTACACAAACAACAAATTTGCAGTTAAAATTGGTAGCAAACGCACAGAATTCCTCCCTCAGAGTCGTGGAGTAAGACAGGGCTGCAGCTTAAGTCCCACGCTGTTCAATATCTACATAAATGAGCTAGCTAGGGCTCTGGATCAGTCTGCAGGACCTGGCCTTACTCTACTAGACACTGAAGTCAGATGCCTTCTGTTTGCTGATGATCTGGTGCTGCTGTCTCCCACTAAAGAGGGTCTACAGCAGCATCTAGACCTCTTGCACAGCTTCTGTCAGTCATGGGCCCTGTCAGTTAACCCCAAAAAGACAAAAATAATGATTTTCCAAAAAAGACCCAGCCGCCAAGATCAACATCATAGTTTTAAATTGAACAACATGCTCCTTGAACACACGCAGGACTACACTTACCTTGGCATAAATATTAGCAACACAGGAAATTTTTAAAAAGCTGTTAACGACTTGAGAGACAAGGCACGGAGAGCCTTTTATGCTATTAAGAGAAATATCCAAATTGACATCCCAATCAGAATCTGGCTAAAAATAATGAAAACAGTAATAGAGCCCATCGCGCTGTACGGGTGTGAAGTCTGGGGTCCACAGACCAAGAGTTCACTAAATGGGACAAACACCCGATAGAGACTCTGCAGACCGAGCTGTGCAAAATCTTGCTACGAGTTCAGCGCAAAACCCCAAATAATGCCTGTAGAGCAGAATTAGGATTATACCCCCTTGTAATAACGATTCAAAAAAGAGCCATTAAATTCCATGCCCACTTAAGAAATAGTGATGAACAGACCCTCCATCACAAAGCCCTGTCCTACCAAGAGCTGAAGCCAGAGAAGAACGCCCTCGGACGATTGGTCTTAGAGCTGACGTCACAAACTGACAATAAAAACATACCCAGACCAAACCAAATAATTAAAACACAAAAAGAGAAATACGTCAAACATTGGACAGACGCAACAGCCAAACAGAGTAAACTGGAATGCTATTTGGCCCTAAACAGAAAATATGAATTGGCAGGATACCTGAGTAAAGTGAGAGACCCTAAACTGAGGAAAGTCCTGAGCATGTACAGACTCAGTGAACACACACTGAGCATAGAGACAGGCAGACACAGACAGACCTGGCTGCCGAGGGAAGAGCGGTTGTGTCCTCACTGCACAGAGAACCAAGTGGAAACAGAGCTACACTTTTTGACATCCTGCCCCAATTATACAAACATTAGGGACACTTTCTATCCCCTTTTCACAACCCACCAGAAAGACTTCCATCAGAAATCTAATATGGACAAACTCCCACTCCTGCTAGGAGAAAGCCCAGCGAGCTCAAACCTGGCTGCCAGGTACGTGAGGTCCTGTCACGAAGAAAGAGCCTCCGGCAGGACAGAGCTACCAACGATACACCTAGAGACACTGATATAACTATTAGAAGATTAAACATTTTTATTGCAATGTTTATTTCCATGTAAAAAAAAAAAAAAAAAACTACTTTATTTTTATTTATATTTTTATTTTTATAATTATTTATTTATTTTATTGTGTAGTGTTATGAATGCTTTGGCAATGTAAAGATTTCTTTCACCATGCCAATAAAGCTATTTGAATCTTGAATCTTGACATACAGACAGAGACACACAGACACAGAGACACACACAGACACAGACACAGAGACACACACAGACACAGAGACACACACAGACACAGAGACACACAGAGACACAGAGACACACAGAGACACACAGACACAGAGACACACACAGACACAGAGACACACAGACACAGAGACACACAGACACAGAGACACTCAGACACAGAGACACTCAGACACAGAGACACTCAGACACAGAGACACACAGACACACACACAGACACAGAGACACACAGACACACAGACACAGATACACACAGACAGAGACACACAGAGACAGAGACACACAGACACACAGAGACAGAGACACACAGAGACAGAGACACACAGACACAAATATTTGTGCAATATTTTTGGGGTGTTATTGTGAAAATATCTTTTAATGGTCTATGTGCATTTCACATATTTCTTTGTGATCTAATAATATAAAACTTTATTACCAATCCATTATAATAAAAAAAATAACTTTAAGCATTTGTTTGTTGGCCAATGCTGAAAGCTGATGAAAAGATGAAAAATATGTCTAATCCTACTGCTCCCTCTAGTGGACAACAGTGGTATTACAGCCTCCATCTTACAGTTGAAGTGAATGAATGGAATTTGGTTTTTCACTTATATCTCGGGAACGAGAAGGCAAAAAAATCTGAAACTCAGAGCATAGATAGTGCTCGATGGGCCATGTGGAACAAGGCCATCCTGGTGTTGCTGGGCGATTGGGGACGGGAGTTACGCCCGTTCAAAGGCAAATCTTTGTTGGCTTATATCTTGGCAATGCCCCAGCCAAATCGCACCAAACTCGAATTGAAGCTAGGTGAGGACGGGCCCTTTCCAACGAGCTCTCCCACAAGGATAGGGGTGGTCTGGGAGTTACAGCCGTTCAAAGTGGGGGGTCTCGTGGATTAGCGATCCGCGGGGGGGGCACTCCCGAGGCCCGCGACGATAGATTTCGATCAAGGCCCAATAGAAGTCCTTACCATCCAAATTTGAGCGCGCAGGGAGTTTCCGTTTTCGAGTTATGAGCAAATTTGTACAAGGGGGCGTGACCGTCAATGGGAGCCGCCATTTTGAATCGCGCCCGGTGGTTTTTCTCTAATAACTCGGCGAAATCTTAACAAAAATGCCTGAAATTCATACCATTAATAGAGTGCATCTAGACGGTTTGAACAAGCCCTCTGCTGCCAGGAATGGTGGAGATTTTTCTTTAACTTGTGACTTTCAATGACATTTGATGAAGGCCATATTGAAATAACCCTGTTATAGCCATGAAAATGCAAATTTCAACTTTCTTTCGATAAGTAATGATCTAGAGAGTCCAGAGAATTGTACAGCACTGGTTTGGTTCCGATCGGGCAAACAACCTAGGACTAGTTTGCAAAAGTAGTTTTTTAACATATTTGTGAACATTTAATGAACGATTTGATTGACAGCAATGCTTCTAGAGGCAAAGTTGATCAGTATGAAGAGATTTATCAAATGATATGCATATTGTGTGAATGTGTGAAACAACACGTGATTACAGAGCCGTAGAACTCGTTAGCTCCAACTAGTGGCCGATTTCTTTCAAAATTCTTACAGACCTCTAGGGCCATGAGTCGAACATGCCTATCGAGTTTCATTCCGATCGGCCTCCGTTAACCTTGTCTAATAGGTCCTCAAAATTCATTGGCCGATGGCGGCCATGTTTTTTGAGATACTCCAATGTCCTGATATACATACATGACACCTTGGACCAAGACACTGCATACCAATTTTCAAGTCAATCGGACTAATGGTCAGGTGGTTATGGCTCTTTTTGTTTTTTTCATGTTATAGCGCCACCTAGTGTTCAATCGTCGCGTTTTTTTTTTTACTGTGACCTCAGATTGAACTAATACACAGGTGTACCGAGTTTGGTGAAGTTTATTTTGTGGTGAAGTTTGTTTATAACCTCCCACAAAGTTTATTTTGTGTTTGGTGAAGTTTATTTTGTGGTGAAGTTTGTTTATAACCTCCCACAAAGATTATTTTGTGCCCCCTAGCGACCATGAATCGAAATTTTAACTTTTTTTCGATAATTATTGATATTCAGACTGCAGAGAACATTTCTGCACTGGTTTGGTTCCGATCGGGCGAAAAACCTAGCACTAATTAGCAAAAGTATTTTTTTGACAAAATTCAAAATGGCGGATTAATTTGCATACCGGAAATGAAATCGGAGATATACATTTTTTTTCTCCAGGAGTCCAGCTTTCTAATGATATGACCCTTGAGTCTACGCCTTACAGTCTAGGAGTTATGATCAGTTTTGCGCAATTAATTGCTATAGCGCCACCTATGGGCCAATCTGGGTCATACTCTCTCAACTTCCTCGATTTTTGTACTACCCTATGGCCAAGTTTCAAGTCTCTAGCACTTACGGTTTGGGCTGCACGATTCGTTTTAGGGGAGAATAATAATAATAATAAAAATCAGTACAATTACAATAGGGTTTCAGCACTTCGTGCTTGAACCCCTGATTAATTTAGCTACTTGTTCATATAGTATGTATATTTAAGGTTTTCCATTGTAGATCCTCCACTTTTCACAGTTGTCTTTTTTTTTTTTTTTTTTTTTTTACATTATGTTGTAACATTTAATACATTTTAATGTGATGTGTGTTGACAATTTCTTGATCTTTAGCAAGCCAAACAAGGGAAAAGACAAGGCACCACCATCTTTGTCATCTGTAAAAGATCTGAAGAAGGAAAGTGAAATTAAACAAGAGAGGACCACAGCTAAAGGTGATAGAGTGCGGAGCAGAAGCAGGGAAAATAGTCGACGTAGGTATAGTCGAAGCAGAAGCAGAGAAAGTTGCAGACGCAGATATAGTCGCAGCAGGAGCCGAGACCGAAGTAGGAGCTACTACAACAGATACCGAAGTTCCAGCCGTGAAAGGAGGGACAGTCGATACAGACACAAACACAGTCGTAGCAAAGAGCGCCGACGTAGTTGCAGTCGCAGCAGAAGCAGAGAAAGAGGCACCCAAAGTGCCAGGAAGAGAAGCCACAGCCCAGCCAACAGATACGATCGCTATGCCAAACAAAGCAGTAGTAAAGATTCAAGCAACAAAAACAGAGCTAAAAGCCCTAATAATGTAGATGATGAATTATTGAGAAAAAAGAGAGAGCTAATGGAACTCAACGAAATGATTGCACGTAAGAAAGCTATTGTGGCTATGGAGCAAAATGGAAAAAAAATTGAACCTGAGCTTGAGATAGATGGAAAAAGTGGAGTTACAACATTTGATTATCAACATGTGCATCGTGAAAACATGTGGATGCCTGACCTAAAACCAGTGAAGTCCATCTTGAAGATACAGTCCGAACCTAATACTGATCATCAATCTCAGGTTTGTTTTTACTTGGGGCGCCTGGCTTTCGTTTTGTATATTTTCTATTGCATATCTCACTGTCTCTTATTCTTTAAGGCTTCTGCAAGCAAGGAAACTACTGCTCCATTTTTAAAGAGTGACAGTCAAGAGATGCAAATGGGATACCATCAACAGACTAGTGCTTTTGGCTCAAATACACCTGGCTACTCTACATTTGAAAGTATTTCTGAGAGGACTTTGACCAGTGCGTGGCCTGAGAAGATATCTTTACCTCAGGTTGAGGATCCAGAATTGGTGAGAAAAAAGCATTTGGAAGAACTCAGTGAGTCCATAGCACGCAAAAGAGCGATATTTGCCTTGGAACAGAAGGTCAAAGTTGGTCGGGAAGTGCCTGAAATGGAAGCAGAATATGAGTTTGAATCACACACAGATGACAAACTTGTAATGTCTAAAGGGAACTTGTGGAGCTCTGAAATGAAACCTGATGTTCAACCGAAAAAGTCAATTTTGAAGAAACGCTCAGAGATTCTCAGCTCTCAGGTTTGTTCATTGTAAAGGATATAAAGAATAGCACTCCTTGATGGAAAAACCAGCTTAAGGTGGTGAAGGTTTTTTGAAACTTGGTGGCTGAGTATTTACTGGCTGTTTGCCAGGTTATGCGCCCCACCAGCTATGGTGGTCTATCGGGGCTGATTTTGGCCAAGATGGTATTTTACGTTGTGATCATTTTACAGTCACATCTGATTGATCATAAAATGACTGGTTTTGACCATCTAGAAACCATATCAAACCAACTACCATCTGAAGCTGGTTTTAGCTGGATGCCCCAGCAGTGCTATGAAAAATACTTATGAAGCGCTTTTCCACCATCTGGCTGAACAGTTCTGAGCATGAGTTCGGTACCAGCAGCATTTCCACACGTTTAGCCAACTGTACTCTTTACAGGAAAACAGTGTTGGTGGAAAAGCGTTAGTGATGTGCGAAACCACGACAGGTCACGTACACCCCATAATGGAAACTGGTGTGATTCATCAACAGTAACCCTTTGGCTCAATGGTGGAAAAGCGCTATTGGAAGCCAAAATGAGCTCAGTGTTTTAAGGAAAAGCTACCTGTCACTACAGTGTAATTTGTGAAATTATTATTATTATTTTTTATTTGTATTTTTGCAGAGTGATGCAACCTCAGTTGATGAATATGGTCAACCATGTCAGGGTGATTCTACTTTTACAAAGGTACTTTCTCAGACGACAGCAGCTTCGCCATTCAACAGGTCCTCAAATCCACAGTACCATCCTGGTACTTTTGGCTTTTTCAAGCAGATCATAAACGAGTCTTCAGCAGCCACACAAGTCAGTGAATTGCCTCCTTTTAACAAGCTAGCAATCCCAGAGCCACTCACGCAAGCCTCCAGTTCAAGGTCTTTGCATGACCAGAAATCTTCCAACGTGTCCAAAGGTAACAATTCTCATGATGACCAACAGAGGGCAACATCTCACCAGCCTCCTGACCATCCTCATAGCAGTAACCCTTCAACAAGTCAAACTTCACCATCAGGTCAAAAGCGCAATCTTACAACTCAAATGGAACGCTTCCTTAGTGCTCTCAACAAGGCTGACACCAGTGTTGTTAACTCATTGTTTCAAGAGGCAAGAAAGGATCTGGTTTCAATGAATACACAGAAACCCCCTCAACCACATTTAGATAGAAACATACCCTTCATGGATGAGATATATGATCCTTTTAACCAAGATGAAGACAACAATCAGCCTTCAGTTATGGGTAAACATTCTGGCCAAGAACGAGGTAAAAAGCCTATGAAGACTGAAACCCGTTTGAATGACCCTAGAAAAGATGATCTTTTGCCTCATGAAAGAGCTGTTCAGGATGTTAGTGGCTTTTCACAACTTGTTGGAATGAAGTATGGTGTGGATCCTACTGTAAAAGTAGAAAAGAAAAGTCCATATGGGCATCCGATGGTTTCAGACAATTGGAGCATGCATCAAGATCCAAATCAGTTTTCTGAGCAATTGAATCGGTATGAAGAGGGCACTGATCCGTATGCAACACCGCACGAACAGTACACTGATGATCACAGATGGTATAGGGAGTGTAGTCAGTCTGTTGAATACCAGAAAGTCAATCCAAATGTCCTGCTTTCTTGCGTAGAGAACAGAGAGACTCCTGATAGTAATTTTGACAAAAGCTTAGCTCGTCAGCAGTCCGAAGAAAGCAATGAAGATAAAGACAGAAAGTCAGAGAACTTTGACAAAATTCAGAGTCTTCTGCAGACAATAGGACTTCATCTAGACACAGCAGAGGTTAGCAAATTAGCAGACAGGACACAAGAGCGGTTGTATGGCAAAATGAGAAAACCTTACAGTGCTGCATCTCACTCCTTTGATCAAAAAAGGGAGCAATCAGTGAGCCAATCTGAGCAAAGGGGTAGTAGTAGTAGGGCAGATTCCTCAGACTCTGAAGGGGTACGATCTGTTTCCCCAGCTCAGTCCTCAAACCGTAAGGTTTACATGAGCTATAAGGACACTGTAAAATACAAAGACCAGCACAAAGGGGAAGATGTAGACCTAACTAGCATTAAGAGAACCGTAGTGAATTTGAAACCAACAACAGACGAGCAAGATCCTTACGAAACTTCATCTGAGCAGTCCGCGGTTTCTCAAGTTTCATTCCAACCAGTGACCGGTTTAACCACAGTTCAACCTGATAGTTCCCAGTATGCCCAAAATCCCAATGTTCTCACCTATTCCACTTCCCAATATTCCCAATACCAAAGCAGTGACCAACAGTTTTGGGGTGTGGCTCCTGGTATGTACCTTTATGGCACTGTACCGCCATCCCCTAATTTAGGTTATGCTAGTGGTCTCCAAGCAATGGCTCCACATATGATGGCTTATAGTTCGTACACTGCAAAAATGGCCAATCCATATTGTGTGCCGCCTACACACTCGATGCCATATCCTTATGGTCCTCTACCTACTCACAACCCTCTCCACCTCTCCTCAATGGACACTTCCTACAATAACCAAGCGGCAATACAAATCCCAACAAAGCCTGTTAGGTGCCTCAAAACAATAGAAACAGTCCCAACAGTCCAAACCGTTAAAGCGGGGCCTGCCAGCGCACTTGTTAGCATACAGCCTACAGAAGACAATCAAGCAAAAAGTACATCGGAGGAAACCAAGAATAAACAAGTTGCTACCATAACAGAAGACGACATCAAGCCTAAGCAGAAGAAACGGGTATGACATCTTTCTTCAAACTTTTCACATGTGGAATCCTTTGTTTGTTGGGTGTTCCATAATATACATTGTTATACTTAATTGCATACTCATGTCATACTTTGTAATTCTGTGATATGGCAAATATTGGAAGCTATTCAAGGACAATGTTGCATTGAGATAATTGTCTTCAGCTTATAAACGCACATGTAACATTCGGAATCTGTGATAAATCTACTGATTGTTTTAGCACAATTTTGTCAGTGAGAGAGTTTTGTTCTTATATAATTGTACTCTGGGCAGCTTGAACAGTTTAACCAGAGAATGAAGCTGAAGAAAGAGCAGCAAATGGAAGCCCAGCGAGCACGTGGACAAAATCGGAATTCGGCTACAGGTATTAGTATTTCCAGAGTCTGTAGGTTCAGGCATTTATTGACTACTTTATTTATTGAGCTTCAGATGTTATTACCTGCATAGTTTTTAAAAATTATTATTATTATTCTTTTGTCTTGCAAGAACCTTAGTCATCCAGACCAGTACTTTTATTCCCAAGAAAGATCTATTCAGGTAGTTCTTAGGTCATAACGGGGACTATATGACATCATGATGTAGCTTACTTAGTCCTAACCTAGTCCTTTGTCATGAGATCAGGAAACATTATTTTGCAGTGTGGAGATCATGGATCATGGAATGTGTCAAAAGTGGGGGATGCAAATAGATGCTAGATGTGGCATCCAGATGAACTGTAGTTGTTAGTGTCTCTGTCTGCTTATTCTTAATCATAAAGTGGATGATGTCTCTTCATTATCATTCACGCTATATAATGGCTTGAAGCATTCTGGACAAAACATAGGTGCTTATTGGTGGTTCTTAAATTAGTGCGGGCTAAATGAACCAATGATGTTTTACTTAATATTGATATTTGTTGACATACCTTTTAATATTACAAATACTGGTAATATGAGTGTGTTTAATGCCAGATATATTAGATGGTATTATTTATATGCCACATTTCTACTAGACTTCAAAATTAACCCGGGCCTGGGCACCCCCCCTGCTTCCACGATCCATGGTGGAGATTAATGGGTTATTTATTTAATAGCCGACCTTGAAATTAGAATCTTGATTTAAATTGTGAAAACAATGGTAATAGTTTTTTAAATGGTGATTTTATGTTTTAAAAGTATTAGATTTTTTCAGACAGCAAGCTGGAAACACTGTCTACACTGGATGTGCGCATTAGAAGTAGATTGTTTGCAATATATTCAGTGGCGCTGTCTACACCGAAAGTCTCCGTTACAGCATGTTGGGATGCACTTGTTTTTCTGAAGTTTCTCTCTTCTTTTTTTCACTTTTTAGATCCGTTTCTTACGCTATTTTTCATGATATTTAAAATCATATTATAATGTCTAAATGCTTTGCAGCGCATTTACTATTTCACTGAGAATTTGTGTCAGCGAAATCCAGTAATTTCAATAGGTATACACGTGATCAGGTCAGGGTGAAATATTTCCCCAAATTTCACAGTGTTCAGTTGGTCACGCAAATTCGCCACATTGACCTACAGAAAGCGTCTTGGGCTTTGAAGTGACTTCTGCGTGAGCTGTGAATTTGGTTAATGTGACCGCACCTTTACTTCAAATTCGTGGTTTGGCGATTTATTTCCGTATGGAAATGCAATTGTATCAAAAGTAGCATAAATGCTATTCTTAACTAGCTCATGCTAGTCAATTTTTACACCAGTGGATTTTTGTTGAAAATAAATTAGGATTTACCCATGATTTAGGGCAGAGGTCTTCAATCCTGCTCCTGGAGGGCCACTGTCCTGCAGAGTTTAGTTCCAACCTGCCTTTGTATATTCAAGCAATCCTGAAGAGCTTGATGAGCTGATTCAGGTGTGTTTGATTAGGGTTGGAACTAAACTCTGCAGGGCAGTGGCCCTCCAGGAGCAGGATTAAAGACCTGATTTAGGGTGTTGTTGGGACATTAGCTTCAGTGCTTCTAGTACCGACTCAACGCCAGTCGCTTCCAGTGTAGACGCGTGTTCTCGCGAAACAGTAGGTACAGATCAGATGGTAGATGAGATAAATTGTACCTTAAATCTCTTATTATTTGTCAACTCATTTGCCCAAATTAGATGGAGATTAGATGGGATTATGAACAGGTCTTCTGTTATAAATATCACTTGGTAGGTCTTGAAATGATGTTAGATTATGGACCACCATTTTAAAAAACAAAGCAAATGTTCACTTGGTCAAGCCTGTTGAGGTTAATGTACACCCATTATTGTAAAATATTTACAGGTAAAAGTTCCCCCAGTGAGATAAAGAATGTGTGGATATGTGGCCACTCTCTTGTGTTTTGGGCTGAGAAGAGAGCAACTTCCCCTGAGTTTGGAGTGCAGTTGGGCATGCACCCGAACTGTGTGCGCATTTGCTGGATGGGCTTGCAGGGCATGAGGTGGCAACAGCTTGTACCTTTGCTGCTCCAGCTCAAAGACAACTGGCCCAAACCTGATGTGCTTATAATCCACTTGGGTGGAAATGACATTACCACAACTGCTCCAGAAGCCTTTATTTCGACTGTGAAGAAAGATATGACCTCACTGAAGAGCATATTCCCCCAATGCCTGCTGGTGTGGTCCAGCATCCTTTCACGACAGTCCTGGAGGGGTACACAAGATAGCAAAGTAATGGACTTCATTCGTATGGCCATTAATGACAGCATACAAGAAATGATGCCGGGACTGGGTGGCACTGCTTTGAGCCATATTAACATAAATCCCTCTTTGAGAAACTACAGACCAGATGGGATTCACCTCTCTGGGAAGGGCATTGATATCTTCAATCTCAACCTACAGGCTTTTCTGGAGAAATGGGAGCGTGAGACGAATAAGACAGAGACATCTGACCCATCAGTTTGAGATGATGAAATATCTGAAATGGTCATTTGTTTTGTTCAGCTAATGCAGCTATCAACTTGTACAGTCCCATGTCTGTTGTTTTTTTGTTTTTTGTCACTTCAAAATTGATTGTTATACCGCTTATGTAGAATGAAAGCATTTCTTTTCTATACATATTACAAAAATATTTTGAAAGAATGTTAGGCTTGAGTTTTTATTTGTTCTGTTTTATACATTTAGTTTAATGACAAATAAAGACAAGAATTTAATCACCTTACCTTACTGTTGTCTTTTGATTCGAAATAAGCTCTGCTTTGTATCATACACAAATATAAAGAAAGTTATCTATACCTTCCCTTGCATGATTTATTTTATTTTAGTATATTTAGCTGTCAGAAAGCATCCGCTCCATTTAACACATTTTACAATGATTAAATGTATTCCACAAATCAGCTCAAGGAAATGATAAAAATAAAAATAAAGTATTTGAATACAATCTGGGTCTGTTAGAAAAGTAGCCTCTTAATTATGCCAATGATTTCTAATGCTTTAGATCAGTGAAATCCAAACGGTATTGTGTACCACTGGGGGTAGGTTTTAATTTTGTGCTAAAAACTTTACCAGTGATTGGTTTCTCTCATTGTTGATATTTCAAACTTGGTGAGCTTCTATTTTTTGCATTCCACCATTAAGATTGTAAATACCTTTAAAAGATAAATCATACTTTGTTGGAGAAACTATCGAGAGTCTGCTGAGTCATGGAAACAAAGTGACTTGAACAGAAAAATGCTCCCACATTTATAAAAAATAACATCTTAAATTTGATTGGTTAAACTCATACTGGAAGATAATTTCCCATTGTTAATCATTAAATGTCTATAGACTGCTTAATCATAAAAAAGGTTTAGTTGAAGAAAAATTCCATTTAGTTCTATGGCTGTTGTTACTTTAAAAAAAAAAATTTAACCTGCATAGAGCTACATTTCAACATTTAAGATTTCAGTACAACCTGTATCTATTAGAACACAAAATAGGAATTGAGCAAACTAACAAAATGATCATAAGATTTCCCATCTCCCATAAAAACACTTTCACCAAGAGAAAATTTCCATCACAAACTGCATGAGATGATCCACACACATCAAGACCTTTACTCCACTAGACTAGAGAGAGAAGTTCACACAGGGCAGTGCCTGCTTATTTTCTCTTGATGTTACAGGTAAAATCTTAGTTTGTAGTTAGGGCCTGGTTTCACAGGGGTTAGATTAAGCCAGGATTAGGTCAGTTTTAAGTAGCCTTTATAAGTGTGCCTGGTCTAACATGGTGTTCTGCATCTTGAGACAAAACAATGGCACTGATATATTTTAAAGGGGTGGTAAAATGCCCTTTTCACAAGATGTAAAATAAATCTCTGATGTCCCCAGAGTGTGTGTGTTTTAGCACAAAATACCCCACAGATATTTTTATATAGCATGTTAAAGTTGTCACTTTTTGAGGGTTAGCAAAAACGCACCGTTTTGTGCCTGGCCCTTTATATGCAAATGAGCTGCCTCAGAGGGCGGGGTTTCAAGAGCTCTTGTGTGTTAGCAGAGCGATTACGCAGACACTAAAATGACAGAAACTGTCTGCCTTTAATGTTAAAACAGAGTCAGACAAAGATGGAGAGACTCAAGAAGAAGTGACAACATGTAGAATGCAACAGGACGTCTCTGAATGGTTAGTTGACGAATTTATGTTGCTGATGTGGAGTTAACTATCTTCAGTTAGCATATTCTGTCATGATAATCTATAAATCGCTCGTATAGGAACTGTTGTGAGATGCACACAGAGTGACTTTTTATTGCATGTGAAAAGAAGGATGCTAAAGTTTGAGCTGACTCACAAATGTACTCTTATACAACAACTTTTCCTCTTCTCAACATGGACTGCGTGTCCCGGGGGCGGTTTATGTACATTTTAGGGTTGCTGATGTCACTAACCCGGGAGGAATGTCCTGTAGTCCCTACCAGCCGTTTGTTGTAGTCCTTTTCTTTAAAAGCAAATATCTCCCTTTGCTTTGAACTTTGAGCGCTGTAACTTTGCAGATGTTGTTTATGCTATAACAGCAAAATTTCACACTAGCTAAAGTTAGAAAAGTGAAATCGTGTACCACCCCTTTAAAGGGGCATTCGGCAACCCTAGCTATTTCTTCGCTGATTTTCACTTTTGTTGTTGCATGTTTTCTCAACGAGCTCCCCCTATAGCTGTGAGGCCTATATTTCACAACAATGTCGTAAAAAAAACTCACTTGCGGCACCCTCTTCCCCCTCTCTCCCGCTGCTCATGTGCATTTGTTATTATCGGAGCCGGCCAACTTTATCGTGTGGAGCTATGTCTACCGAGGTGGGTAATACATCATACACATTGAGGGCGGCGTGTGTGTTTATGTCGAATTGCCATAAAGCAGTTTGTGTTTCTCGCTCGTTCTCGCTTCTCACGAGACTTCCTATTTCCAACTTACCGGGACGTTAATCCTCATGTTGCAAGGTTAGTTTTCCGCCTGGGAACGTTGGGGGGAGCGGGGAAAGTCACCATTCTCACCAGAACAGGTTATTAAACCATCCAAATGATTTCTAAACGGTTTTATTAAGCTGAAGTAGTTGCCGAATGCCCCTTTAAGATATATCAGTGCAAGTTGCTTTCAGTTAAAACAGCTCAAAAATGCATTTTAGTCTGGGACTAGACTTAAGCATTGTCTGTGAAACCAGGGGTAGATGTCCCTTTTAACATTTTAATGTGATCACATTCATGTTAACCTTTTTTGGTATGTCCCTCTGTTGTCTCTGCTTCTTCCTCCGTCCATATGCAAATGTAATCATCTTGGTGTCTGTCTCCTGGAATCAGAGTCAGTTAGAAAAACTCACTGTGGACTTCTCCAGGTAAGTGTTCTCACTTGATGAACGTCATTTGTTTTGGTAGATATTTCGCATAAGTGTAGTATAGCCTAATAATAATAATAATAATGGAAATATTTACTTTTAAAGCACCCATATATTAAAATAATGGTTTAAACTAAGGTTAAATGTCTATGGCTGTGCCATATGGAGAGGAGAGGAAATTAACAATCTCTGTAGTATATATATATATATATATATATATATATATTTCTGTACTGTGTGTGGGTGTATATACAGGTCCTTCTCAAAAAATGAGCATATTGTGATAAAGTTAATTATTTTCCATAATGTAATGATAAAAAATAAACTTTAATATATTTTAGATTCATTGCACACCAACTGAAATATTTCAGGTCTTTTATTGTTTTAATACTGATGATTTTGGCATACAGCTCATGAAAACCCAAAATTCCTATCTCAAAAAATTAGCATATCATGAAAAGGTTCTCTAAACGAGCTATTAACCTAATCATCTGAATCAACTAATTAACTCTAAACACCTGCAAAAGATTCCTGAGGCTTTTAAAAACTCCCAGCCTGTTTCATTACTCAAAACCGCAATCATGGGTAAGACTGCCGACCTGACTGCTGTCCAGAAGGCCATCATTGACAGCCTCAAGCAAGAGGGTAAGACACAGAAAGAAATTTCTGCACAAATAGGCTGTTCCCAGAGTGCTGTATCAAGGCACCTCAGTGGGAAGTCTGTGGGAAGGAAAAAGTGTGGCAAAAAACGCTGCACAACGAGAAGAGGTGACCGGACCCTGAGGAAGATTGTGGAGAAGGACCGATTCCAGACCTTGGGGGACCTGCGGAAGAAGTGGACTGAGTCTGGAGTAGAAACATCCAGAGCCACCGTGCACAGGCGTGTGCAGGAAATGGGCTACAGGTGCCGCATTCCCCAGGTCAAGCCACTTTTGAACCAGAAACAGCGGCAGAAGCGCCTGACCTGGGCTACAGAGAAGCAGCACTGGACTGTTGCTCAGTGGTCCAAAGTACTTTTTTCGGATGAAAGCAAATTTTGCATGTCATTCGGAAATCAAGGTGCCAGAGTCTGGAGGAAGACTAGGGAGAAGAAAATGCCAAAATGCCTGAAGTCCAGTGTCAAGTACCCACAGTCAGTGATGGTCTGGGGTGCCATGTCAGCTGCTGGTGTTGGTCCACTGTGTTTTATCAAGGGCAGGGTCAATGCAGCTAGCTATCAGGAGATTTTGGAGCACTTCATGCTTCTATCTGATTTCATTTTTCAGCACGACCTGGCACCTGCCCACAGTGCCAAAACCACTGGTAAATGGTTTACTGACCATGGTATTACTGTGCTCAATTGGCCTGCCAACTCTCCTGACCTGAACCCCATAAAGAATCTGTGGGATATTGTGAAGAGAAAGTTGAGACGCAAGACCCAACACTCTGGATGAGCTTAAGGCCGCTATCGAAGCATCCTGGGCCTCCATAACACCTCAGCAGTGCCACAGGCTGATTGCCTCCATGCCACGCCGCATTGAAGCAGTCATTTCTGCAAAAGGATTCCCGACCAAGTATTGAGTGCATAACTGAACATAATTATTTGAAGGTTGACTTTTTTTGTATTAAAAACACTTCTTTTATTAGTCGGATGAAATATGCTAATTTTTTTAGATAGGAATTTGGGGTTTTCATGAGCTGTATGCCAAAATCATCAGTATTAAAACAATAAAAGACCTGAAATATTTCAGTTGGTGTGCAATGAATCTAAAATATATGAAAGTTTAATTTTTATCATTACATTATGGAAAATAATGAACTTTATCACAATATGCTAATTTTTTGAGAAGGACCTGTATATATATATATATATACACACACACACACTTTTAATTGGAAAATTCATGGAAATGTGTTAGTCAATATGTGTAGGAACCCTGGATATCTTTGGGATATTTTCCTATTTTCCTGCATATTTAAATAATGTCATTACAAGAATAAACCAGGAACACCTGAAGTTGAAACTGAAACAGAGAACAAAATAAGAGATTGTGAGATGGCTACATTAGATCATTACGTGAAGGCAAGTATTTGCTGATATATATACACATCAAAAATGCCCTAAAATCCAGTGTGATTAAGGGTGCAGGAACAGTATGGACTGCATGGGTGATGGCCAGTGTGAAAAAACACACCTCATAGACTTTACACACGTTTGTCAGATGTGATTTAAATAGAAGATATGTCTGTTTGATTCCCATTCATTCAAGTTATGTATATCCGTGGGTTTTATTATCATACAAAAGGAATTTCCTGATGAGATGAAGCAAGTAATGGTGAAAGCTCCTCTCTCTGATGTGAAGTACTTCTTCTCCAGACCGGGATTCATCAGATATGCTTTGTGACCAAGAGCGGTTTGTTTATTTGGTGACTAGATTTACTCGATGTACTGTATTGTAGCAAAATGTGCATTTCTTCTCTTCTTTTGCTGGTTTCCTAATCTAGTTGTCTAATAAAACTGGCATTCTGTACTACGATTGTTGGCTCTTTGATGAATGTTTTGTTATAGTCGCTTTGGATAAAAGCTGAATGCATACATGTAAATGTTTTCCCTCCCTTTAGAGAAAAATGCTTTGGTTTTGTTGGAAAATGTAAAGTTATAAATAATAAAGAAGTGGATCTCTAAATAAGCTGCACCTTGTTTCAGACTCGAGGTGTTTTTAAATCTCACTTTTATCAGACACGAGGACAAGAACATTAAGTCATTATATGTCTTGTTTTCTATATTATAAGTTGAGTAAGTATTTCAGGAAAGGGCACCAAACTCTCAAAAAGAGATTATGCTTCTGTCTCATTGTAAACCTTTCTAAACTTTTCAATTTTAAAAGCATGTTGAAAGTCAAAATCCCATTGTCGATAGGTAGGGGGAACCGCTGACTTCCAGTTCATGAGAACGAGTTGTCTAACCAATAAAGTTACCAAGGCTACACTTGAAGCCTGCAGTGTGGTTAATGTGACTGATTCTGGTAAAACACCAAAAAATTGCTGTGAAAGGGTTTGGGTCCATTGGTAAAGATAAGTTAAAACACCTAAACACTCCCCAAGACAATTTGACACTAACAAAAAAAAGTGCAGTGAGTGAAATTATATTTGTATTATCTTTCTGTATATGTATAATTTTCTTTAGATTTTCTGTCTAAAAGTGACCAAAAAGACATGTAACTCCAGCTCACCATCGGTGTCGCCAAACTGCTCCATCTCCAAAATGTTCGTACGCATGGGTCAGAATTTGCGTGCAGGGATGTGCACAGGCATTTTGAGGGGCAGTTGCTCTGACCTGAAAAAAGGGCAACCCACCCAAAAAAAAACTCACGGGCTATATGAAGGACTGAGAATAACAGGGTCTTTATTAAAATATATATACACAAAGTAAAAAAACTGAAATACAGCATTCAATCACCTTAACTACTAATAATAATAACTCAGAAAAACATGACTTGAGTCATGAAAATCCCTACATCAGTATCCTATCAAGTCACTGATAGGTTTCTCCAAATTTACATATTAAACACAACATGCAAAGCTTCAGTCAGAGAATGTCTCTAATATGGGGAGAACGTTATTCACTCAGTAAACCTCCGGCTTCTGAACTGGTTGCAGTTCCACTCTGGCTCCATATGAGGGCGCTCACAGGACGAGTGCAGAATGAATGGAGGTCAATGGAGCTATACCCCTAAAAATCCACTTTTCTCAGGATATAATTTTTTGTCTAGTAATTTGAATGTTGTATTCGAAAGGAGATGCAAAGAAATTACTCATTGCTGGGTGTTAGATTTTTTAGAGTCACTCATTTGCTTTAAAAAGTCTTTAAAAATGTCAATGACGTCATACACATCGTTCCACCAGAGATACTGCTTTACGGCAATCCTTCAGACACTTTGGTGCTTTCGCGCTCTGCACTTTCTTTTCATCGACAACACCGCTGACACAGGTAAATACACGTGCTAGAAGAGTTTTTGTTTTGTTGTTTTAAAAGACCACGCCGAAAATACACACACACACATTCTGGTCCTGCTTCGGATGCCACGATGCCATCAAGTCATAGGTGTCATTTACACTGGGGACATGTCCCCACCATTTTTTGAAATGGCTGATTTTGTCCCCACCACTTTTTGAAAGCATTTGGTTAAAATGTTCTGAAAAATCAAGCGAACCAAGAAATGTTAAAGGTTTATTTGCACAAAATAAAACATGCAATGCAGTTTAGATACGGAAAGAAACAATGTACATTGTCCAAAAAAAGTAACTTAAACAAAATAAACTATTACTGATTCTAAAATGACCCAAAAACATGCATGCGCTGATCAGTAACTTGAACAAATTCTTGACACAGTTTCTTCTTGTCCAAGTTATCCATTCTCTCTCTGTGAACATGACAAACAGGCACTGCATTCTATGTGGGTTGCAAATCCCACATTGTTTTAATTTTATCTGGTGTTATTTGATGCAGATATGTTGCGTTGTATGCGTATGGTGTGTGTTTTCTTTTACATATGTAATGAATTTCATTGTAATCATTGACTTAACGCGCTGCTGTTTTCTACATTAGACATTAAGCCTTTTCATGTGCTTGTCCTTCGGACAAGTAAATCTGTCATTCACTTGTCCGAGTAAAAAAGTTGCTTGTCCGGATTTTTTTTTTTTGTGTGTTAATTTATTCTGAAGCAATATTCTCATCAGTGTTCAATCAGCTTTGATATTTAAATCGGCATATTGTAATATCTGCACCTCTAAAGGGCATCTCCTCCCCCTATCTTATTAAATGTATGCTTCATCTTTCATTTTAAATTCCTTAATTTGATCAATAAATTCAATTATTTAGAATAATAAAACACTATAGAACTCCGCCATTGCCGGTCCCAAGCCCGGATGAAAAAGGAGGAGGGTTGGGCGTAGGGTTAGCAACCCCACCCCAGAAAAAAAATACAACTGCTACAGAAACGCCAAATAGAAAAACAGAGACAAATTTCCTGGAAGTGGGAAGATCTCCGAAAATCCGGGGACGCTTGACGCTAGGTGGTGAAAGCCGAAAGGAAGCCACCGAGCCGATTCTTCTTACGACCAGAAGAACCTATATCGGCACATGGAATGTCAGGACCATGTACGAGACAGGCAAAACAAAGCAGGTAGCAGCCGAAATGAAGAACAATGGTTTGATCTTACTGGGCATCAGTGAAACCAGATGGACGCAAGCTGGACAAAAGAGACTGATGACAGGAGAGCTGTTGCTGTACTCCGGGCATGAAGAGAGCGACGCACCTCACATGAAAGGAGTAGGCCTTATGCTATCCAGGCAGGCACAGAGGGCACTGATAGGATGGGAGCCGCATGGCCCCAGAATCATCACAGCATCGTTCAGAACCAAACAAAAGAAGGTTAACCTAAATGTTATTCAGTGTTATGCTCCAACCAACGACTCAGAAGGAAAAGACAAGGATGAGTTTTGTCACAGACTGCAGAAAGTCGTGAATACATTCCGAGCCAAAGACATCGTCATTCTTATGGGAGATTTCAACGCCAAGGTTGGACCAAATAACACAGGATATGAACAGGTTATGGGGATACACGGGCTGGGGGTCATGAACGAAAACGGAGAGAGATTTGCGGAGCTGTGTGCGCTTAACCACCTTGTCATTGGAGGTAGCGTCTTTCCTCATAAGCGGATCCACAAAAGCACCTGGGTATCACCGGACAGTAAGACAGAAAACCAGATTGACCACATTTGCATTAGCAAGACGTTCAGAAGATCCCTTCAGGACGTTAGAGTTAGAAGAGGAGCAGATGTGGGGTCCGACCACCACCTAGTAGTAGCCAGCATGCAGATGAAGCTAAAAAAGAACTGGATGGAAAAAACACCGCCTAGAGTGAAGTATGATGTCAGCCGCCTAAAGATCACCAGCGTCAGGGACGAGTTTGAACTCCAGTTGAAGAATAAGCTTGAGGTGCTACGAGAGCGGCACGAGTGAGTGGAAAGAAGCAGCGTATAGGCCAACTGGCAAATTATAAAAGAGGCACTGAGAACAGCCTGTCAAGAAGTGGTTGGAACACAAAAACACCATCACAAAGAAAACAGAAAAAAGTGGTAATAAACAACAGCAGGACAAGGACAACTAAGGCAAAGGCACAAGTTGAATACGCAGAAGCCCACAGAGCAGTTAAGAAAAGCATTAGGAAGGACAAGAAAGATTACATAGATGGACTGGCAGCAGAAGCGGAGCAGGCAGTATATAGTGGCAACATGAAACAGCTGTATGATACAACAAAGAAATTGTCTAAAAAGTATAGCAAGCCAGAACGAATCGTCAAGGGTAAGGATGGAAAGGCCACCACAGGAATAACGCAACAGATGGATAGATGGTCTGAACACTTTGAAGAGTTGTTGAACAGACCAGCGCCACCAAACCCACCAAACATCAAACCAGCAGACGAAGATCTCCCCATCAAATACGACAAGCCGACCAGGGAGGAGATCAGGAAGGCCATCACCTTGCTGAAGAACGGAAAGGCGGCTGGACCCGATGATATACCTGCAGAGGCCCTGAAAGCAGATCTGAACGTGTCAGTGGAGATCCTGTACCCACTCTTTGAGAAGATCTGGGAGAACGAAGAGATACCTGCTGACTGGAAGGAGGGTTATCTAATCAAGCTTCCTAAGAAAGGCGACCTCAGCAATTGTAACAACTACAGAGGTATCACTCTCCTGTCTGTGCCAGGCAAGGTCTTTAATCGGATCCTCCTAGAGCGAATGAAAGACTCTGTCGATCTACAACTACGAGATGAGCAAGCTGGTTTCCGGCAGAACCGATCATGTATAGACCAGATCGCAACGCTGCGAATCATAGTGGAGCAGTCTTTGGAGTGGAAATCACCGCTGTATATCAACTTCGTCGATTACGAGAAGGCTTTTGACAGTGTGGATCGAGAGGTCTTATGGAAGCTCCTCCGGATTCCCCAAAAGGATTCCCGACCAAGTATTGAGTGCATAACTGAACATAATTATTTGAAGGTTGACTTTTTTTGTATTAAAAACACTTCTTTTATTAGTCGGATGAAATATGCTAATTTTTTTAGATAGGAATTTGGGGTTTTCATGAGCTGTATGCCAAAATCATCAGTATTAAAACAATAAAAGACCTGAAATATTTCAGTTGGTGTGCAATGAATCTAAAATATATGAAAGTTTAATTTTTATCATTACATTATGGAAAATAATGAACTTTATCACAATATGCTAATTTTTTGAGAAGGACCTGTATATATATATATATATACACACACACACACTTTTAATTGGAAAATTCATGGAAATGTGTTAGTCAATATGTGTAGGAACCCTGGATATCTTTGGGATATTTTCCTATTTTCCTGCATATTTAAATAATGTCATTACAAGAATAAACCAGGAACACCTGAAGTTGAAACTGAAACAGAGAACAAAATAAGAGATTGTGAGATGGCTACATTAGATCATTACGTGAAGGCAAGTATTTGCTGATATATATACACATCAAAAATGCCCTAAAATCCAGTGTGATTAAGGGTGCAGGAACAGTATGGACTGCATGGGTGATGGCCAGTGTGAAAAAACACACCTCATAGACTTTACACACGTTTGTCAGATGTGATTTAAATAGAAGATATGTCTGTTTGATTCCCATTCATTCAAGTTATGTATATCCGTGGGTTTTATTATCATACAAAAGGAATTTCCTGATGAGATGAAGCAAGTAATGGTGAAAGCTCCTCTCTCTGATGTGAAGTACTTCTTCTCCAGACCGGGATTCATCAGATATGCTTTGTGACCAAGAGCGGTTTGTTTATTTGGTGACTAGATTTACTCGATGTACTGTATTGTAGCAAAATGTGCATTTCTTCTCTTCTTTTGCTGGTTTCCTAATCTAGTTGTCTAATAAAACTGGCATTCTGTACTACGATTGTTGGCTCTTTGATGAATGTTTTGTTATAGTCGCTTTGGATAAAAGCTGAATGCATACATGTAAATGTTTTCCCTCCCTTTAGAGAAAAATGCTTTGGTTTTGTTGGAAAATGTAAAGTTATAAATAATAAAGAAGTGGATCTCTAAATAAGCTGCACCTTGTTTCAGACTCGAGGTGTTTTTAAATCTCACTTTTATCAGACACGAGGACAAGAACATTAAGTCATTATATGTCTTGTTTTCTATATTATAAGTTGAGTAAGTATTTCAGGAAAGGGCACCAAACTCTCAAAAAGAGATTATGCTTCTGTCTCATTGTAAACCTTTCTAAACTTTTCAATTTTAAAAGCATGTTGAAAGTCAAAATCCCATTGTCGATAGGTAGGGGGAACCGCTGACTTCCAGTTCATGAGAACGAGTTGTCTAACCAATAAAGTTACCAAGGCTACACTTGAAGCCTGCAGTGTGGTTAATGTGACTGATTCTGGTAAAACACCAAAAAATTGCTGTGAAAGGGTTTGGGTCCATTGGTAAAGATAAGTTAAAACACCTAAACACTCCCCAAGACAATTTGACACTAACAAAAAAAAGTGCAGTGAGTGAAATTATATTTGTATTATCTTTCTGTATATGTATAATTTTCTTTAGATTTTCTGTCTAAAAGTGACCAAAAAGACATGTAACTCCAGCTCACCATCGGTGTCGCCAAACTGCTCCATCTCCAAAATGTTCGTACGCATGGGTCAGAATTTGCGTGCAGGGATGTGCACAGGCATTTTGAGGGGCAGTTGCTCTGACCTGAAAAAAGGGCAACCCACCCAAAAAAAAACTCACGGGCTATATGAAGGACTGAGAATAACAGGGTCTTTATTAAAATATATATACACAAAGTAAAAAAACTGAAATACAGCATTCAATCACCTTAACTACTAATAATAATAACTCAGAAAAACATGACTTGAGTCATGAAAATCCCTACATCAGTATCCTATCAAGTCACTGATAGGTTTCTCCAAATTTACATATTAAACACAACATGCAAAGCTTCAGTCAGAGAATGTCTCTAATATGGGGAGAACGTTATTCACTCAGTAAACCTCCGGCTTCTGAACTGGTTGCAGTTCCACTCTGGCTCCATATGAGGGCGCTCACAGGACGAGTGCAGAATGAATGGAGGTCAATGGAGCTATACCCCTAAAAATCCACTTTTCTCAGGATATAATTTTTTGTCTAGTAATTTGAATGTTGTATTCGAAAGGAGATGCAAAGAAATTACTCATTGCTGGGTGTTAGATTTTTTAGAGTCACTCATTTGCTTTAAAAAGTCTTTAAAAATGTCAATGACGTCATACACATCGTTCCACCAGAGATACTGCTTTACGGCAATCCTTCAGACACTTTGGTGCTTTCGCGCTCTGCACTTTCTTTTCATCGACAACACCGCTGACACAGGTAAATACACGTGCTAGAAGAGTTTTTGTTTTGTTGTTTTAAAAGACCACGCCGAAAATACACACACACACATTCTGGTCCTGCTTCGGATGCCACGATGCCATCAAGTCATAGGTGTCATTTACACTGGGGACATGTCCCCACCATTTTTTGAAATGGCTGATTTTGTCCCCACCACTTTTTGAAAGCATTTGGTTAAAATGTTCTGAAAAATCAAGCGAACCAAGAAATGTTAAAGGTTTATTTGCACAAAATAAAACATGCAATGCAGTTTAGATACGGAAAGAAACAATGTACATTGTCCAAAAAAAGTAACTTAAACAAAATAAACTATTACTGATTCTAAAATGACCCAAAAACATGCATGCGCTGATCAGTAACTTGAACAAATTCTTGACACAGTTTCTTCTTGTCCAAGTTATCCATTCTCTCTCTGTGAACATGACAAACAGGCACTGCATTCTATGTGGGTTGCAAATCCCACATTGTTTTAATTTTATCTGGTGTTATTTGATGCAGATATGTTGCGTTGTATGCGTATGGTGTGTGTTTTCTTTTACATATGTAATGAATTTCATTGTAATCATTGACTTAACGCGCTGCTGTTTTCTACATTAGACATTAAGCCTTTTCATGTGCTTGTCCTTCGGACAAGTAAATCTGTCATTCACTTGTCCGAGTAAAAAAGTTGCTTGTCCGGATTTTTTTTTTTTGTGTGTTAATTTATTCTGAAGCAATATTCTCATCAGTGTTCAATCAGCTTTGATATTTAAATCGGCATATTGTAATATCTGCACCTCTAAAGGGCATCTCCTCCCCCTATCTTATTAAATGTATGCTTCATCTTTCATTTTAAATTCCTTAATTTGATCAATAAATTCAATTATTTAGAATAATAAAACACTATAGAACTCCGCCATTGCCGGTCCCAAGCCCGGATGAAAAAGGAGGAGGGTTGGGCGTAGGGTTAGCAACCCCACCCCAGAAAAAAAATACAACTGCTACAGAAACGCCAAATAGAAAAACAGAGACAAATTTCCTGGAAGTGGGAAGATCTCCGAAAATCCGGGGACGCTTGACGCTAGGTGGTGAAAGCCGAAAGGAAGCCACCGAGCCGATTCTTCTTACGACCAGAAGAACCTATATCGGCACATGGAATGTCAGGACCATGTACGAGACAGGCAAAACAAAGCAGGTAGCAGCCGAAATGAAGAACAATGGTTTGATCTTACTGGGCATCAGTGAAACCAGATGGACGCAAGCTGGACAAAAGAGACTGATGACAGGAGAGCTGTTGCTGTACTCCGGGCATGAAGAGAGCGACGCACCTCACATGAAAGGAGTAGGCCTTATGCTATCCAGGCAGGCACAGAGGGCACTGATAGGATGGGAGCCGCATGGCCCCAGAATCATCACAGCATCGTTCAGAACCAAACAAAAGAAGGTTAACCTAAATGTTATTCAGTGTTATGCTCCAACCAACGACTCAGAAGGAAAAGACAAGGATGAGTTTTGTCACAGACTGCAGAAAGTCGTGAATACATTCCGAGCCAAAGACATCGTCATTCTTATGGGAGATTTCAACGCCAAGGTTGGACCAAATAACACAGGATATGAACAGGTTATGGGGATACACGGGCTGGGGGTCATGAACGAAAACGGAGAGAGATTTGCGGAGCTGTGTGCGCTTAACCACCTTGTCATTGGAGGTAGCGTCTTTCCTCATAAGCGGATCCACAAAAGCACCTGGGTATCACCGGACAGTAAGACAGAAAACCAGATTGACCACATTTGCATTAGCAAGACGTTCAGAAGATCCCTTCAGGACGTTAGAGTTAGAAGAGGAGCAGATGTGGGGTCCGACCACCACCTAGTAGTAGCCAGCATGCAGATGAAGCTAAAAAAGAACTGGATGGAAAAAACACCGCCTAGAGTGAAGTATGATGTCAGCCGCCTAAAGATCACCAGCGTCAGGGACGAGTTTGAACTCCAGTTGAAGAATAAGCTTGAGGTGCTACGAGAGCGGCACGAGTGAGTGGAAAGAAGCAGCGTATAGGCCAACTGGCAAATTATAAAAGAGGCACTGAGAACAGCCTGTCAAGAAGTGGTTGGAACACAAAAACACCATCACAAAGAAAACAGAAAAAAGTGGTAATAAACAACAGCAGGACAAGGACAACTAAGGCAAAGGCACAAGTTGAATACGCAGAAGCCCACAGAGCAGTTAAGAAAAGCATTAGGAAGGACAAGAAAGATTACATAGATGGACTGGCAGCAGAAGCGGAGCAGGCAGTATATAGTGGCAACATGAAACAGCTGTATGATACAACAAAGAAATTGTCTAAAAAGTATAGCAAGCCAGAACGAATCGTCAAGGGTAAGGATGGAAAGGCCACCACAGGAATAACGCAACAGATGGATAGATGGTCTGAACACTTTGAAGAGTTGTTGAACAGACCAGCGCCACCAAACCCACCAAACATCAAACCAGCAGACGAAGATCTCCCCATCAAATACGACAAGCCGACCAGGGAGGAGATCAGGAAGGCCATCACCTTGCTGAAGAACGGAAAGGCGGCTGGACCCGATGATATACCTGCAGAGGCCCTGAAAGCAGATCTGAACGTGTCAGTGGAGATCCTGTACCCACTCTTTGAGAAGATCTGGGAGAACGAAGAGATACCTGCTGACTGGAAGGAGGGTTATCTAATCAAGCTTCCTAAGAAAGGCGACCTCAGCAATTGTAACAACTACAGAGGTATCACTCTCCTGTCTGTGCCAGGCAAGGTCTTTAATCGGATCCTCCTAGAGCGAATGAAAGACTCTGTCGATCTACAACTACGAGATGAGCAAGCTGGTTTCCGGCAGAACCGATCATGTATAGACCAGATCGCAACGCTGCGAATCATAGTGGAGCAGTCTTTGGAGTGGAAATCACCGCTGTATATCAACTTCGTCGATTACGAGAAGGCTTTTGACAGTGTGGATCGAGAGGTCTTATGGAAGCTCCTCCGGATTCCCCAAAAGGATTCCCGACCAAGTATTGAGTGCATAACTGAACATAATTATTTGAAGGTTGACTTTTTTTGTATTAAAAACACTTCTTTTATTAGTCGGATGAAATATGCTAATTTTTTTAGATAGGAATTTGGGGTTTTCATGAGCTGTATGCCAAAATCATCAGTATTAAAACAATAAAAGACCTGAAATATTTCAGTTGGTGTGCAATGAATCTAAAATATATGAAAGTTTAATTTTTATCATTACATTATGGAAAATAATGAACTTTATCACAATATGCTAATTTTTTGAGAAGGACCTGTATATATATATATATATACACACACACACACTTTTAATTGGAAAATTCATGGAAATGTGTTAGTCAATATGTGTAGGAACCCTGGATATCTTTGGGATATTTTCCTATTTTCCTGCATATTTAAATAATGTCATTACAAGAATAAACCAGGAACACCTGAAGTTGAAACTGAAACAGAGAACAAAATAAGAGATTGTGAGATGGCTACATTAGATCATTACGTGAAGGCAAGTATTTGCTGATATATATACACATCAAAAATGCCCTAAAATCCAGTGTGATTAAGGGTGCAGGAACAGTATGGACTGCATGGGTGATGGCCAGTGTGAAAAAACACACCTCATAGACTTTACACACGTTTGTCAGATGTGATTTAAATAGAAGATATGTCTGTTTGATTCCCATTCATTCAAGTTATGTATATCCGTGGGTTTTATTATCATACAAAAGGAATTTCCTGATGAGATGAAGCAAGTAATGGTGAAAGCTCCTCTCTCTGATGTGAAGTACTTCTTCTCCAGACCGGGATTCATCAGATATGCTTTGTGACCAAGAGCGGTTTGTTTATTTGGTGACTAGATTTACTCGATGTACTGTATTGTAGCAAAATGTGCATTTCTTCTCTTCTTTTGCTGGTTTCCTAATCTAGTTGTCTAATAAAACTGGCATTCTGTACTACGATTGTTGGCTCTTTGATGAATGTTTTGTTATAGTCGCTTTGGATAAAAGCTGAATGCATACATGTAAATGTTTTCCCTCCCTTTAGAGAAAAATGCTTTGGTTTTGTTGGAAAATGTAAAGTTATAAATAATAAAGAAGTGGATCTCTAAATAAGCTGCACCTTGTTTCAGACTCGAGGTGTTTTTAAATCTCACTTTTATCAGACACGAGGACAAGAACATTAAGTCATTATATGTCTTGTTTTCTATATTATAAGTTGAGTAAGTATTTCAGGAAAGGGCACCAAACTCTCAAAAAGAGATTATGCTTCTGTCTCATTGTAAACCTTTCTAAACTTTTCAATTTTAAAAGCATGTTGAAAGTCAAAATCCCATTGTCGATAGGTAGGGGGAACCGCTGACTTCCAGTTCATGAGAACGAGTTGTCTAACCAATAAAGTTACCAAGGCTACACTTGAAGCCTGCAGTGTGGTTAATGTGACTGATTCTGGTAAAACACCAAAAAATTGCTGTGAAAGGGTTTGGGTCCATTGGTAAAGATAAGTTAAAACACCTAAACACTCCCCAAGACAATTTGACACTAACAAAAAAAAGTGCAGTGAGTGAAATTATATTTGTATTATCTTTCTGTATATGTATAATTTTCTTTAGATTTTCTGTCTAAAAGTGACCAAAAAGACATGTAACTCCAGCTCACCATCGGTGTCGCCAAACTGCTCCATCTCCAAAATGTTCGTACGCATGGGTCAGAATTTGCGTGCAGGGATGTGCACAGGCATTTTGAGGGGCAGTTGCTCTGACCTGAAAAAAGGGCAACCCACCCAAAAAAAAACTCACGGGCTATATGAAGGACTGAGAATAACAGGGTCTTTATTAAAATATATATACACAAAGTAAAAAAACTGAAATACAGCATTCAATCACCTTAACTACTAATAATAATAACTCAGAAAAACATGACTTGAGTCATGAAAATCCCTACATCAGTATCCTATCAAGTCACTGATAGGTTTCTCCAAATTTACATATTAAACACAACATGCAAAGCTTCAGTCAGAGAATGTCTCTAATATGGGGAGAACGTTATTCACTCAGTAAACCTCCGGCTTCTGAACTGGTTGCAGTTCCACTCTGGCTCCATATGAGGGCGCTCACAGGACGAGTGCAGAATGAATGGAGGTCAATGGAGCTATACCCCTAAAAATCCACTTTTCTCAGGATATAATTTTTTGTCTAGTAATTTGAATGTTGTATTCGAAAGGAGATGCAAAGAAATTACTCATTGCTGGGTGTTAGATTTTTTAGAGTCACTCATTTGCTTTAAAAAGTCTTTAAAAATGTCAATGACGTCATACACATCGTTCCACCAGAGATACTGCTTTACGGCAATCCTTCAGACACTTTGGTGCTTTCGCGCTCTGCACTTTCTTTTCATCGACAACACCGCTGACACAGGTAAATACACGTGCTAGAAGAGTTTTTGTTTTGTTGTTTTAAAAGACCACGCCGAAAATACACACACACACATTCTGGTCCTGCTTCGGATGCCACGATGCCATCAAGTCATAGGTGTCATTTACACTGGGGACATGTCCCCACCATTTTTTGAAATGGCTGATTTTGTCCCCACCACTTTTTGAAAGCATTTGGTTAAAATGTTCTGAAAAATCAAGCGAACCAAGAAATGTTAAAGGTTTATTTGCACAAAATAAAACATGCAATGCAGTTTAGATACGGAAAGAAACAATGTACATTGTCCAAAAAAAGTAACTTAAACAAAATAAACTATTACTGATTCTAAAATGACCCAAAAACATGCATGCGCTGATCAGTAACTTGAACAAATTCTTGACACAGTTTCTTCTTGTCCAAGTTATCCATTCTCTCTCTGTGAACATGACAAACAGGCACTGCATTCTATGTGGGTTGCAAATCCCACATTGTTTTAATTTTATCTGGTGTTATTTGATGCAGATATGTTGCGTTGTATGCGTATGGTGTGTGTTTTCTTTTACATATGTAATGAATTTCATTGTAATCATTGACTTAACGCGCTGCTGTTTTCTACATTAGACATTAAGCCTTTTCATGTGCTTGTCCTTCGGACAAGTAAATCTGTCATTCACTTGTCCGAGTAAAAAAGTTGCTTGTCCGGATTTTTTTTTTTTGTGTGTTAATTTATTCTGAAGCAATATTCTCATCAGTGTTCAATCAGCTTTGATATTTAAATCGGCATATTGTAATATCTGCACCTCTAAAGGGCATCTCCTCCCCCTATCTTATTAAATGTATGCTTCATCTTTCATTTTAAATTCCTTAATTTGATCAATAAATTCAATTATTTAGAATAATAAAACACTATAGAACTCCGCCATTGCCGGTCCCAAGCCCGGATGAAAAAGGAGGAGGGTTGGGCGTAGGGTTAGCAACCCCACCCCAGAAAAAAAATACAACTGCTACAGAAACGCCAAATAGAAAAACAGAGACAAATTTCCTGGAAGTGGGAAGATCTCCGAAAATCCGGGGACGCTTGACGCTAGGTGGTGAAAGCCGAAAGGAAGCCACCGAGCCGATTCTTCTTACGACCAGAAGAACCTATATCGGCACATGGAATGTCAGGACCATGTACGAGACAGGCAAAACAAAGCAGGTAGCAGCCGAAATGAAGAACAATGGTTTGATCTTACTGGGCATCAGTGAAACCAGATGGACGCAAGCTGGACAAAAGAGACTGATGACAGGAGAGCTGTTGCTGTACTCCGGGCATGAAGAGAGCGACGCACCTCACATGAAAGGAGTAGGCCTTATGCTATCCAGGCAGGCACAGAGGGCACTGATAGGATGGGAGCCGCATGGCCCCAGAATCATCACAGCATCGTTCAGAACCAAACAAAAGAAGGTTAACCTAAATGTTATTCAGTGTTATGCTCCAACCAACGACTCAGAAGGAAAAGACAAGGATGAGTTTTGTCACAGACTGCAGAAAGTCGTGAATACATTCCGAGCCAAAGACATCGTCATTCTTATGGGAGATTTCAACGCCAAGGTTGGACCAAATAACACAGGATATGAACAGGTTATGGGGATACACGGGCTGGGGGTCATGAACGAAAACGGAGAGAGATTTGCGGAGCTGTGTGCGCTTAACCACCTTGTCATTGGAGGTAGCGTCTTTCCTCATAAGCGGATCCACAAAAGCACCTGGGTATCACCGGACAGTAAGACAGAAAACCAGATTGACCACATTTGCATTAGCAAGACGTTCAGAAGATCCCTTCAGGACGTTAGAGTTAGAAGAGGAGCAGATGTGGGGTCCGACCACCACCTAGTAGTAGCCAGCATGCAGATGAAGCTAAAAAAGAACTGGATGGAAAAAACACCGCCTAGAGTGAAGTATGATGTCAGCCGCCTAAAGATCACCAGTGTCAGGGACGAGTTTGAACTCCAGTTGAAGAATAAGCTTGAGGTGCTACGAGAGCGGCACGAGTGAGTGGAAAGAAGCAGCGTATAGGCCAACTGGCAAATTATAAAAGAGGCACTGAGAACAGCCTGTCAAGAAGTGGTTGGAACACAAAAACACCATCACAAAGAAAACAGAAAAAAGTGGTAATAAACAACAGCAGGACAAGGACAACTAAGGCAAAGGCACAAGTTGAATACGCAGAAGCCCACAGAGCAGTTAAGAAAAGCATTAGGAAGGACAAGAAAGATTACATAGATGGACTGGCAGCAGAAGCGGAGCAGGCAGTATATAGTGGCAACATGAAACAGCTGTATGATACAACAAAGAAATTGTCTAAAAAGTATAGCAAGCCAGAACGAATCGTCAAGGGTAAGGATGGAAAGGCCACCACAGGAATAACGCAACAGATGGATAGATGGTCTGAACACTTTGAAGAGTTGTTGAACAGACCAGCGCCACCAAACCCACCAAACATCAAACCAGCAGACGAAGATCTCCCCATCAAATACGACAAGCCGACCAGGGAGGAGATCAGGAAGGCCATCACCTTGCTGAAGAACGGAAAGGCGGCTGGACCCGATGATATACCTGCAGAGGCCCTGAAAGCAGATCTGAACGTGTCAGTGGAGATCCTGTACCCACTCTTTGAGAAGATCTGGGAGAACGAAGAGATACCTGCTGACTGGAAGGAGGGTTATCTAATCAAGCTTCCTAAGAAAGGCGACCTCAGCAATTGTAACAACTACAGAGGTATCACTCTCCTGTCTGTGCCAGGCAAGGTCTTTAATCGGATCCTCCTAGAGCGAATGAAAGACTCTGTCGATCTACAACTACGAGATGAGCAAGCTGGTTTCCGGCAGAACCGATCATGTATAGACCAGATCGCAACGCTGCGAATCATAGTGGAGCAGTCTTTGGAGTGGAAATCACCGCTGTATATCAACTTCGTCGATTACGAGAAGGCTTTTGACAGTGTGGATCGAGAGGTCTTATGGAAGCTCCTCCGGTACTACGGCATTCCATCCAAGTTGGTAAAGCTGATAAAGAGCTCATACGAAGGCATGACATGCCAAGTGATCCACGCAGGACAGCTCACCAACAGCTTTAGGGTGAATACTGGAGTCCGACAAGGATGCTTGTTATCCCCGTTCCTTTTCCTCATCGCCATCGACTGGGTCATGAAGACTTCTACCAGCAAACGCAGAAATGGGATTCAGTGGACATTATGGAATCAACTTGATGACCTAGACTTTGTCGACGATCTCGCACTTCTCTCCCACAGCCAGCAACAGATGCAAGAGAAGACCAGTGTGTTGGCAGACACATCAGCGCAAGTTGGACTCATTATTCACAAAGAGAAGACCAAGATTTTTAAAACCAACTCCAGTAACACCAACCCAATCACACTGAGCGGAAGTCCTCTGAAGGAGGTGCAGTCATTCACCTACCTGGGCAGCATCATCGACCAATATGGTGGAACAGAAGCAGATGTCAAGGCAAGGATAGGAAAAGCAAGAGGCGCCTTCATCCAGCTCAAGAACATCTGGGCATCCAGAGAGCTGACCTTGACTACCAAGATCAGACTGTTCAACTCCAACGTGAAATCAGTACTGCTGTACGGCGCTGAAACCTGCAGAACAACCAAAGCCACCAACAGTAAAATCCAAACCTTCATTAACACCTGTCTCAGAAGGATTCTCCACATCCGTTGGCCCGACACTATCAGTAACACCAATCTATGGGAAAGGACATGCCAACTTCCAATAGAGGTAGAAATCAGGAAGAGAAGATGGAGTTTGATAGGGCACACCCTTCGCAAACCGCCAACAAACATCACCAGGCAGGCTCTCAGGTGGAACCCTCAAGGCAAGCGGAAGCGAGGCCGCCCAAAAAGCACATGGCGACGTGAACTCGACGCAGACGTCAAAAGGATGGGCTTCAACTGGAGTCAACTAGAAAGAATGGCCCAGGACAGAAATCTCTGGAAGTCTATTTTTGGCGGCCCATACCCCGGGAGGGGTGGAGGGCATAACTATAGGGCTGTTACCCTAGGTAGGGATCAAATTAAATCATTTACACTGAAAAATTACAATTGCATAAAATAATGTTATGAAATTGATTTAAATATACAAATAAGAAACGCTGGAAAGAATGATACTACTTTTAAACATAACACTAAACCGCCAGTAGGTGGTGGCAGGCGACAGTCTCAATGAGTGAGTCATTGATTCATTCAATCAAACGATTCCTTCAAACGGCTGATTCATTCAAGAATGAGACAGATGTTTATGAATGGGTCATTGAATCTTTGACTCAACCGATTCGTTCAAAATGCTGAATCATTCAGTAATGAAAACAGGTTGAGTGTTCCTGTGAGATGCGCCGTGGTTCTGCTGTGATTTTTGTTTGGAACTATTTTCGCTGCTGAAACAGAACAAAAACAGGCAATATTGCATCTAAAATGTAAGTGACTTAATTTGAACTGTTTATTGAACTGTTGTAGGAAATCAATGTCACATTTTCAATCGTGATGGTATTCAGGAAAAATAATTGAGGTTGCTTAACATATGTTAAAAATATAAAAACTCCACATTTAGATTTTTAGATTAAGCCCTATTGTACCGAATTTCGGTTGTAGTTCCACCAGAGTTCCACTGGGGGGCGATCGCCCTGAGTGCAAAATGAATGGGAGTCTAAATTAAATTTGTCTCTTTCACCCGATTGCCATTGAGAAATCTCAGATTTGATTGTAGATTTGGCAAGTTCAACATGGGTTATAGGTCGAAAGTTGAATGAACGAGTACTTATATCCTTTCGATTTCTTACAGGTTGAGTTGTTGTTGCCCATTACACGCTAGCATTCTGCTAATGAACGCTGATTGGTCAGTGAAGGACTGATTACGACCAGAGATACCGCTTGATGGCATTGTGGCATCCGAAGCAGGACCAGAATGTGTGTGTGTATTTTCGCCGTGCATGGTCTTTTAAAACAACAAAACAAAAACTCTTCTAGCACGTGTATTTACCTGTGTCAGCCGTGTTGTCGATGAAAAGAAAGTGCAGAGCGCGAAAGCACCAAAGTGACTGAAGGATTGCCGTAAAACAGTATCTCTGGTGGAACGATGTGTATGACGTCATTGACATTTTTAAAGACTTTTTAAAGCAAATGAGTGACTCTAAAAAATCTAACACCCAGCAGTGAGTAATTTCTTTACATCTCCTTTCGAATACAACATTCAAATTACTAGACAAAAAATTATATCCTGAGAAAAGTGGATTTTTAGGGGTATAGCTCCATTGACCTCTATTCATTCTGCACTCGTCCTGTGAGCGCCCTCATATGGAGCCAGAGTGGAACTGCAACCAGTTCAGAAGCCGGAAGTTTACTGAATGAACGTTCTCCCCGACATTCTCTGGTATGATCAAAGAGTATACAGGTCCTTCTCAAAAAATTAGCATATTGTGATAAAGTTCATTATTTTCCATAATGTAATGATAAAAATTAAACTTTCATATATTTTAGATTCATTGCACACCAACTGAAATATTTCAGGTCTTTTATTGTTTTAATACTGATGATTTTGGCATACAGCTCATGAAAACCCAAAATTCCTATCTCAAAAAATTAGCATATCATGAAAAGGTTCTCTAAACGAGCTATTAACCTAATCATCTGAATCAACTAATTAACTCTAAACACCTGCAAAAGATTCCTGAGGCTTTTAAAAACTCCCAGCCTGTTTCATTACTCAAAATCGCAATCATGGGTAAGACTGCCGACCTGACTGCTGTCCAGAAGGCCATCATTGACACCCTCAAGCAAGACGGCAAGACACAGAAAGAAATTTCTGAACAAATAGGCTGTTCCCAGAGTGCTGTATCAAGGCACCTCAGTGGGAAGTCTGTGGGAAGGAAAAAGTGTGGCAAAAAAAGCTGCACAACGAGAAGAGGTGACCGGACCCTGAGGAAGATTGTGGAGAAGGACCGATTCCAGACCTTGGGGGACCTGCGGAAGCAGTGGACTGAGTCTGGAGTAGAAACATCCAGAGCCACCGTGCACAGGCGTGTGCAGGAAATGGGCTACAGGTGCCGCATTCCCCAGGTCAAGCCACTTTTGAACCAGAAACAGCGGCAGAAGCGCCTGACCTGGGCTACAGAGAAGCAGCACTGGAGTACCCACAATCAGTGATGGTCTGGGGTGCCATGTCAGCTGCTGGTGTTGGTCCACTGTGTTTTATCAAGGGCAGGGTCAATGCAGCTAGCTATCAGGAGATTTTGGAGCACTTCATGCTTCCATCTGCTGAAAAGCTTTATGGAGATGAAGATTTCATTTTTCAGCACGACCTGGCACCTGCTCACAGTGCCTAAACCACTGGTAAATGGTTTACTGACCATGGTATTACTGTGCTCAATTGGCCTGCCAACTCTCCTGACCTGAACCCCATAGAGAATCTGTGGGATATTGTGAAGAGAAAGTTGAGAGACGCAAGACCCAACACTCTGGATGAGCTTAAGGCCGCTATCGAAGCATCCTGGGCCTCCATAACACCTCAGCAGTGCCACAGGCTGATTGCCTCCATGCCACGCCGCAATTTCTTTCTGTGTCTTACCCTCTTGCTTGAGGGTGTCAATGATGGCCTTCTGGACAGCAGTCAGGTCGGCAGTCTTACCCATGATTGCGGTTTTGAGTAATGAAACAGGCTGGGAGTTTTTAAAAGCCTCAGGAATCTTTTGCAGGTGTTTAGAGTTAATTAGTTGATTCAGATGATTAGGTTAATAGCTCGTTTAGAGAACCTTTTCATGATATGCTAATTTTTTGAGATAGGAATTTTGGGTTTTCATGAGCTGTATGCCAAAATCATCAGTATTAAAACAATAAAAGACCTGAAATATTTCAGTTGGTGTGCAATGAATCTAAAATATATGAAAGTTTAATTTTTATCATTACATTATGGAAAATAATTAACTTTATCACAATATGCTAATTTTTTTAGAAGGACCTGTAGAAGAACAAGAGGCGAAACTCTGATGCTTTTTTTGGTAACAGCCACTAGGTGGCGCTTCGGTAGCGCGGCCGCCATTTTGGGGTGAAGATTCCAACTGGAGTCACTGGACAACAGCACAGATAACAGTTAATCCAATCATTAAATACACATTTGAGGTAGTTTGGTAGGTTCATTTGAGTATTTCCATTTTATGCAACTTTATTTACTACTATTATTAGTTACCAATTCCACTAGGCCTGAAATATATTTTGTACGTTTTAATCCCCTGGATCATGCTACACTCATGATGATCTTATAGAACATGATGCATTGCTGTGTCCGTTATCCTATAATTGCCACTTTTGGACAGTGGCTGTGTTTTTTTGTTTACATAGTCTTGCTGTAATGGTCATTAATATAAGATAGTACTGCAAAAAAAACAACAACAGTTTACTGTAAAGCTATTCTATTGCTGTTATATATTTATTGTCCAACATTCCCAATTATCTGATATAGCATGTCCTTTACTTAATTTTATATGTTGGTATTAATTCAGTGTTTGTAATGCTAATACTAAAGGTTTTGTGGGGAAAAAGTAGAAGACTTATCTATAGTCTGTGAAATAAACTGTAAAAAGGGATTTGATGATCACTAGTCTAGTGATTGTATGTTATTCTGTGTTGTCATCATACAGTTTGGATTTGATCTTAAATGTAGGCTACTTTAAAAAAATAAATAAATTACAAAGCAGCTGATATTGCCATAGCGACAGCAAGAAGTAGTGGGTAGTGATGGGAAGTCCGGCTCTTTTCAAAGAATTTTAGAGCCGGCTCGTTCGCGAACGACACATCAACACTACTGGACTGCCGAGTCGCTTTCACCCCAAAATGGCGGAAGCGTAGCGCTGCTGCTGGGTGCTTTTGCAATGGAACATTCTATTGAGTTTCGCCTCTTGGTATTTCTATACTCTTTGTCTGCATTTAGGGAAACCTTCTGCACAGTACCTGCACGGATTATACCAGTGACCTGAGCTCTGGACCATAGGGCGAGAGCGAGGGGCTCGATGGCTATCACACGTAATCGTGGAGAGAGGATTTTTGAATTTGGCACAAATTGATGAGCCATGGCCCATCTATGCTTGCAAAGACTCATTTAACTCTTAATCCCGACACCCTCAACTATTACCAGTTCACCTACTTACAGTGGACTGTTTCAAAACAGTTTAACTTGGATATTCTATAACCTTTTCACTTTTATTTTACCTCTGTCCCAACTTTTTTGGAGTGTGTTGCAGCCATCAAAATCAAAAATAGGCTATGTTTATAATTACAAAATACACTTAGGTTGGTCAGTGAAAACATTGGAAATCTTTTCTCTGTACTTTTGTCAGTTAAATAAAGGTTAAAGAATGAACAAATCACAGATTCTTGATTTCCCAACTTTTTTTTTTGGAAAAAATGGGGTTATACAATACTTTAATAAAGAACAGTCATGTGGATATGGAAGAAATGGTCAAGAATGAAATGGGTAATTCAAGAATATATATGATGGACATGAGAAAAAAATTAGTATTTCCTTTCTATTTGAATATATTTTAAAATGTAATGTATTCCTGTGATCAAAGCTGAATTTGCAGCATCATTACTCCAGTCTTCAGTGTCACATGATCCTTCAGAAATCGTTATATATATAGAACTATGATATATTTCCCAGGATTCTTTTTTTATAGAAAGCTTGAAAGAACAGCATTTGTTTGTAATATAAATGATTTGTAAATTTTTTGCAACACTATGTCTTTATTTACACTTTTGATTTAATGCATCCATGCTGATTATGAAATATTATTGACCTCAGACTTTTTTATTCTCGGTGCCATATTTAAAAACAGTTAGTTTTCGTAAGTAGCCTATGTAAGCGTTTGTGTTGTCTGAAGGCCAGTGAGAAGACAAATCTGACACGTGATTTTTTCCTGCTTGCGACCACAAAACATTGCGCCCCCAGTGGCCGTAAAGCTGACACTACATGATGGTTCCACATGTTCCCGTCCAGACAATAATAGCCTCCAGGGCATCTTAGCATGTTGCATGTGATGTAGGGTAAAGGGGCTTGACTATGTGTGTTTTCCTGAATGTGTTCAGGTCTGGGTTTTGTGCAGGCCAGTCAAGATCTTCCTCACAGATTCTCAAAATCATATCTGTATGGACTATCTTAACACACACACACACACACACAAATTAATCACTGAACGGTAGTGTATATTCAGGGGCGGACTTAACCATTAGGCAAAGGTCGGCAATTGCCTTGGGCCCCGAGCTACCTAGGGGCCCCCAAAATGCCCCATTAAATTATGCTTAAGTTTTTTTTTATTTTTTACTTTTCGCAAATTATATATTTCTAAAAAAACATTTGCGAAAAAAGGCATCAAATCATTAGTGTCGCAGACAGGAGGGGGCCCCCCACCTCACTACATTGGACTATTCCATTATCTCACTTTCTGCGTGCGAAAGTGACAAGGCTAATGCGCCAAAAAACTGACGGAGAAAAATAAGTTATTGACAGACAGTGTAGGCTACAGAGTGACAGACAGAGAAGCTACCCAAGCGGTGCTGAAAAAGCAGGAAGCGGGAGGAAAGCAAAACGTTTTTAGCAAAATTGCAGAAGGTAACAAACTTTTTTGTGATGCCCGGTATGTGCTAACGATATGTTACAAGTCCATGGCCGTAGCCAGCTATGAGGTGACCGAGGTCCGGAACTCTGTCATATTTTACATTAAAAAATAAAATGTCAAGCTCTCTGAATGATTAATTGGCCGTTTAAACCACCTCATATGAGTGTTTGCAATGCATGTTGCTGCGAGAAGCTAGCGCAGTGAACGGGGCTTGAGAGTGCGTTGTGAGTGAAGGCGCGGGTGCAGCCTCCGTGTTGCCAGATCCACCTAATGGAAAGGTGGCAGTAGTCTTCTGGACTTGTTTTTTCTGATTTAATGTGACACTTTAGGAAATTATTAAAGTGGAAAGTTGCATGTTAGGGTTAGTGATATATTAATCTTATTTCCAAAACACAAGCTTTGAACTTATTTCGGATTATTATTATTTTGTTTTCTTGTTTTTCGTAGCAATATCTGGCAACATTTTACTGTCGGCATTAATAAAAAAAAAACTTATAGACAAACTGTAATTGCATAAAGCTACCACATTCGGTAAGACAAACGCAATGATCATCGTGATTATCTGTAAGAAATGTATAACACTATCAAAAACTATAGCATAATACAGATCTGTATGAATGAAATTTGCCAAATAACTTACTGGCCAGCAGGAAGACGGCTCATGCTGTTTAGTTATAAAAACTAGCAATCTATTCAGTCAGCATATTTGTGTTTGATCTCTGTGAATTACAGAAATATAAGACTTGCTAGACCTACTTTTTTCTGTATTTCTTTGCACAAAACTCTCCAGAAAGTACCATGTAATAGTTTATTTAAAAAAAAAAAATCGGATTTTTTTTTTTTTCGTTCTCTTTTAAAGATCGGATGGGGGGCCCCATACTACCTTCGCCTTGGGCCCCCAATTTGCTAAATCCGCCACTGTGTATATTGTTACAAAAGATTTCTCCTTTAAATAAATGCTGTTCTTTAAAAAAAACAAAACTTTTTATTCATCAAAGAATCCTGGAAAAAATATCACAGGTTATAAAAAAGAATACTAAGTAGCACAACTGTGTCCAACATTGCTAATAAATCGAGAAGCACCTGGCTGCAGCCTGCAGATTTGGGCGGGGGTGCACCTGGGGCCCACAATGCTTCTCATTTGTTAGTGGCAAAGTGATGACGTCGATCGAGGTGGGGCCGCACCTGGGGCGGGGCTGCACGTCTCTACCCGCCAACATCTCTTCTCATTGGTTACTGACGTGAACTCATGACGTCGATTCTAGCATGTTTTCATTTCCGCTGTTCATCTCTGCATGGTGAGTACAGGTGAGCTACTCTTCTTTTCTCTAATTTTATTTACAATTTTTAATTCTGAAGTGGCGTTTAGTGTGATGATAAAATGAAGTGGTGTAAAAATAAGACTCACCATATCGCACAAATAACTAGGGCAGCGTTTCCCAAAAGCATTGTGTGTGTTTAGATTAGGATATAGTGTTAAAACAAGGCCCTTAAAAAGAAGTACAGTGGCAAAACTGAACCAGGAAAATAGGATTTAAGAGTTAATAGTAACAATATACAAAGTTATATTGTAGGACTTTTTTTTCTATGAATAAATTTATTAAATGTAAACTATTTTGATATTATCGTTATTAATAAGTATACATTTATTTAATTGAACATGAAACTACATTCAATAGTAATACAAATTCAACAAAACTCCTTGGAAAGTAGGGCTTGTTTTATATATTGCATACTGTTACTTATACTTATGCTGCTGCTATACAGTATATGCACTGTCCAATCCTTCTGCTGGAGGGCCTCTGTCCTGTAGAGTTCAGCTCCAACCCCAGTCAAACACACTTGAACCAGCCAATCAAGGTCTTACTAGACATACTAGAAGCTTCCAGGCAGGTGTGTGTGTGGAGGCAGGTGTGTGTGTGGAGGCAGGTGTGTGTGGAGGCAGGAGTGTGTGGAGTCAGGTGTGTGTGGAAGCAGGTGTGTGGAGTCAAGCTGGAGCTAAACTCTGCAGGACAGAGGACCCCCAGGAGCGACTTTGGACACCCCTGCACTAGAGTAATAAAATAATAAAACATTTTATGCTAATTCTGATGCTCTATACTTCCTTCTCTTTGCAGATCCTTGGCATTGTGATCCCCATTTATATTCCCTGGGTACCACTTTTGCTATTTTACTTTATATTATTTTTGTGGTAACACTTTACAATAAGGTTCATTAGTTAACATTATTTAATGCATTAACTAATATGAACTAACGATGAGGAATACATTTGTTACAGTATTAGTTAATCTTTGTTAATGTTAGTTAATAAAAATACAGCTGTTCATTGTTTGTTCATGTTAGTTCACAGTGCATTAACTAATGTTAACAAATACAACCTTTGATTTTAATAATGTATTAGTAAATGTTGAAGTTAATATTAACTAAGATTAATAAATGCTGTAAAAGTATTGTTCATTCTTAGTTCATGTTAACTAAGGTAGTTAACTAATGAACCTTATTGTAAAGTATTACCATTTTTGTTTTGCTGTGTTAATTATTCTCTAACTCTTACTCTAGTCCTCCATCTCTCTCACCTATTTTTTGTTGTTGTTTACTTTATAACTCAAAGGCTCTTTTAAGAGCCCCCCCCCCCCCCCCGCAAAAATGCACACAACTGTGTTAAGCAAGGGGGAGTGTGAGCAGTATTATGACTGCAGTAGTAAGTGCCCATTCTGCCAGTACACCAGCATGCCACAGCTGATGTATTACCACATCAAAAATAATTTTCTATCCTATCCTAATCTATCTATCCTTCTATCTCTGTTTGTTTATCTATCTCTACCTATCTGTCATGTCTATCTGTCTGTCTGTGTCTGATAAACTGTATTGCCTTCAAAACTTTCAGCTTCAAAACTACTTTGATATTCAAACTGAAAACCTTCACACTTCAAGCTTTTAAAACTATTTCAAACTTTTAGGATAGGCTTTCTCAAGCCAAATTAAAGTTTGTCTTGACAAACTTTTTTTAACTAGTTTATGTTGTTCATAAACAAAGTAAGTCTCTTAGGTACTTTACAGACAAAGCTAATAACACTCAAGTATATCTTGTCTAACATTTTCCTATAATATGTTTAAAATGTATAAAAAAGAAATTCCTTGTATGACTCTGTACTATGTTAATGCCTTTATTCAAAATGATTCAATATTGTTTGTTCTGTATTTTATCTAAATTAGGTGTTGTGAACTGGAGTGCATTTTCCAGAGAATATAGGCAAGAGTTCCGGGTGCCGTACTCGATGACTCTGTGCTTGCACTGCACTGAAATACACAAGAACTGCCCACCTGGGTCTGTGGTGATGGCAGAAGAGGAGTCCTGCGTGTGTGTGTGATGGCAGAAGACGAGTCCTGCGTGTGTGTGTGTGTGTGTGTGTGTGTGTGTGTGTGTGTGTGATGGAAGAAGAGGAGTCCTGTGTGGATTTTTTTCTGAGAAGGAGGTTGAGGGCTATTGCTCGGTTGATTGTTTTTTCAATGATGAATTTCAGGCTGAGTAGATTGTGTGTGAGTGTACGTGTGTGTGAGTGTACGTGTGTGAGTGTGTACGTGTGTGTGAGTGAGTGTACGTGTGTGTGTGAGTGTACGTACGTGTGTATGAGTGTACGTGTGTGTGTGTACGTGATTATCTGTATGTATGCATATCTCTTTACACAATTATTCTTGTTTTGAAATAAAAGTTATCACTGGTATGAGTTTGGTTTTTTGAGTTGACATGCATACTATGGGATAAAGAGTTGGTTTAACTTCAAACTACTTTATTGGCATAAATGTTTTATAATAACCTATATAATGCACACAAATAAACAAGAACTATTACAGAGAAATGATTAAAATAAGAAATACATAAGGTGCCATTAATGTTTACAGTAATTTTGTAATTTACACAGTGAAGTGCAACAGAATGTGAAAAACTTTTAAAATACTACACATATTACACAATATATACTCTGTAATTCCTCATAAGTTTACCTTAGATCAGACAGTTAAAACTATGGATATGCGCTCTACTCCTTTTTGCTGCTTTCATTATTACTTTAGAGTTTTTTTAATACTTTATCATTTTATGAAAGTATTTCAAATTTGCGCATGCGTTTTGAAGACGCGTCGACGTCATTACTGTACCACTTAACGCAAATACGATGCATGCGCTATCAGCGCGATATAGCGCATGAGTTTTAAAGACTGCATTGTTTTCAAACACATTTCCTGTTTACCGTGGCGTCGACGTCATTACTGTGCCACTAACCAGAGAAGCGTTGGTGCGGCCCCGCCTCGATCGACGTCATCACTTTGCCTCCTCCCGCCCCATGTGCAGCCCCGCCCCGATCTGCAGGCTGCAGCCAAGTGTACTTGAATAAATCAGCATATTACAATGATTTCTGAAGGATCATGATGTGACAAGTAATGATGCTAAAAATTCAGCTTTGCATAACAGAAATAAATTATATTTGAAAGTATATTCAAATAGAAAACCATTATTTTAAATTGTAATAATATTTCACAACATTGTTATGTATATATATAGCCTATATATATATATATATATATATATATATATATATATATATATATATATATATATATATATATACATATATATATATATATATATATATATATACACATACACACACAATTCCTAATCTTCCAGTTATATTAGTGCCTTTGACAATTTTATTTAGGAGACTAAATAAACAAAACGATGCTGTATCGCTGCGTTTGATTGGTTGATCTTGGCTTGACGTCAGACAATTATAATTACAGTATTTTGACTTTATATTTTGCCTTAAAAAAGGCATAAATTTAACAAACTTTTGTCAATCATGTAACTTAGTGTAATTATCAATTTTCTCTGAAGCAATAAGAGTATTTTAGCTATAGCTATAATTTTTAAGTAACTTGGCCAAAATAGGTCTTATTTCGAAGGACAAGCCATATAACTTCCAAACCTTCCTTTAATTATTCCAAGTTTGTCCCACTCATTTGCCAGACCAGAGTTGCTTGTCTGCTAGTGCTAGTAATAAATGTACTGTTTGTGACACTTTTTTGCCATTGAGATGAATTAGAAAAAGTGTCCCAATCAACCTGAAATCAACCTACTCATTGCATTATTTTTAATTATTTGTCCATATGACTAAATGTTTCCTTTCCCTTGTATAACAGATAGATAGGCTACACAGCGCAGGTGAGTGTGTCACTTACAGTATATATGAGCTAGTCTCAATCTCCTGGTATATCTAAACCTATTACAAAAAACTGAGGAAGAAAACATTGATTTCATAGTCATTTTGGTGGATTCTGCATGTCACCATATGGAGTTCTGAAGTAAAACATTTTAAAGAAAAAAGATTTAAACTTTTTTAAAACGAATATTCGTAATTATTTTTTTATATTAAACTAAATGTAATTTTTATTTAAACCATATACATATATGATTGCACATTTCCCACTGAGTTGAAAGTCGTTAAAATACGACACATGTTTTCTTTAGTAGACGGTTTTATGTCTTACGTCTGAACATAGGTAAATAAGCACTTATAAATAACATTAATTTGATTAATCCATTGATTCAAAATTGACAGATCCGATGAGCTGCGTCAGAAGATCCTTTTTTTACGCCATCTTTTGTGCACTCTTATTTTGAATCCATTGCGTCACATCCGTTGGCCATTTGTATTGTTTCTTTGCGTGTGTTCAGTCTATGGTTGTGTTCCATAGACATCTCTATATAATATCTATGTAGTGTTCTTAGAGAAGTGAGTCCGTGCGGTGGACAGTTGAGCGTTAGTTTGCGTCAAGTGAGTAGCTCATAGCTGAAATCAAATGTATTAAAACAATTTTATTATTTTAACTTGTTGCGTTGATGCGACGTAAACAGTATTACATCTGCATGGTTGTGTGCGCGAATTAACGTGTTAGTGACACGGTTCGTCTGGCCCGCTAGCGGCTCACCGAGCAACTTGTGGCTGTTGTACGTCACTAGCTGCCAACCGTTGGAAAATGGGGAAAAACAGCAAGCGTTTGAAAGGAAAGAAAAATGTTCCGCCTATGGGACCTGGACCACAGCATGGCATGGCAGCACCAGCACCTCCTCCACCCAGACCTCCTCCCCCTCACGGCGGGTTTCGCGGTCCTGCTCCTGTCCGCCAGATGGGCCCACCTGGACCGAGGTTCCCTGGGCCCCATCGCGACTTCGGACCCCAAAACCCCAGAATGATGATGATGGATAACATGGAAGGGGACAGACGGTTTATGCATGAAACGCAGGGATTCATGAGGCACGATGAGCCTTTCCACCCGATGGACTTTCCCGACAGACATGAGTTCCACCACCAGGCTTTTGACGGTCCTGATCCGCGTTTCCAGAATCACTCAGAGTTTGGGAACCGACCACCAGGACCGCGGTTCTACCGTCCAGAGCTTGACTGTGCACCGCAGTTCCGTTCCCCGGAGTTTTGTGAACGACCTCCAGACTTCTGCCCGCCTGAGTTTGATGATCGACGTCCCGATTTCTGCCCGCCTGAGTTTATGGGAAGACCCTCGAACTTCCACCCGTCTGAATATGAAGGCGGACCAGGTTTCCACGGGATGAATTCTGGATTCGACCAAATGCAGCAGTATGGTCCAAGAGACCCTCATTTTGTGCCACAGATGGATGTACATGTAAGTTTTTGGGGTCCTCATTTGTCATCTGGTGTTTTTTTTACTGTCACGCTAACCAATCACTTCGCAATATCGTAAGCCATGTGTTTGGATTTAGGCATGGAGTAGGATTCTGATTGTGATCGAATCTTAAAGGGATAGTTCACCCACAAATTAAAATGTTGTCATCATTTACTCACAAGCTGTTCCAATCCTGTATGATTTTCTTTCTTCTGCTGAACACAAAAGAAGATATTTTGAAGAATATGGGTAACCAAACAGTTGGCGGGCCCCATTGACTTTCATAGTTTGGAAAAAAATACTGTGGAAGTCAAGGGGATCCGTGACATTCTTCAAAATATCATCTTTTGTGTTCAGAAGAAATAAATTCATACAAGTTTAGGACAACTTGAGGGTGGGTAAATGATAATGACAGAATTTTCTTTTTTGCGCGAACTATCCCTTAAACGATTCAGTTTTTCAACGATTCCCACAAAGCTTAAGAAAGAATGACTTAAGAAAGAGTTTTACTAAATAGTTATATAGACCAGGGCATGGGTTTTCAATCTTTTTTATGCCACAGACCCCCAAATATGATCATCCCCATGCAATGGACTCTCAATCTAAAATTTAAAACGCAGCATCTAGCCTACAGTGGATAGCATAAGTGAACACACCCATGCTAAAGCTGACTAAAAAAAGGAATAAAAAATAATCTTTTGGAAATTGATCTTAATGCCTTAATTTAAAAAATGAGGAAAAATCCAACCTTTAAGGACACCAATTTTCATTGTGAATGAATAATGTATCGTAAATAAATAAATGTTCTTTCTTAAAATACAGGTTGCGTAAGTCAGGACACCCCTATGTTAAACTCCCATAGAGTCAGGCAGATTTTTATTTTTAAAGGCCAGTTATTTCATGGATCCGGGATACTATGCGTCCTGATAAAGTCCCCTTGGACTTTGGAATTAAAAAATCCCCACATCATCACATTCCCTTCACCATACCTAGAGATTGGCATGGTGTTATTTCAGTTAGGCTAATAGCTGGTATGATTTGCATTGAGAGATGATCTTATGGAAAGTGCCCCATGCCAATCTCTAGGTATGGTGAAGGGAATGTGATGATGTGGGGCTTTTTTAATTCCACAGGCCAAGGAAACTTTATCAGGATGCATAGTATCCTGGATCCATGAAATAACTGGCCTTTAAAAATAGAAATCTGCCTGACTCTATGGGAATTTAACATAGGGGTGTCCTGACTTATGCAACCTGTATTTTAAGGAAGAACATTTATTTATTATTTATTTAAGAAAATTGGTGTCCTTAAAGGTTGGATTTTTCCTCATTTTTTAAATTAAGGCATTAAGATCAATTTCCAAAAGATGATTTTTTTATTCTTCTTTTTAGTCAACTTTAGCATGGGTGTGTTCACTTACGTTAGGCACTGTATATTTAAGCATAGAAAAAGTCAATATTATAAATATGTTGATTACACTACATTGTATTTGTACGTTACAATGTATTATTAACTTTTAATAATACAATTAATTTTAACCAAATTATTTGTTTGAGTTAATTAGCCTAGTTAATATTTGTATTATTGTTATTTTTTTGCACTGCTTTTCCACGGACCTGTTTACCCTGCCTTGCGGCCCCTAATGAAACCCCTTGATATAGACTATTGATGGAGAAAAATTATAGTCAAGTTGGATCAGAGAGTGTAAAAGTATGAAGCAGTATGATTTTTTTTAATTAAAAAGTTTGGAGATCAAGAATGGAAGTTTCTGCTAATAATCTCATGTGCTTTTGGGTCCATTATGATTGGTAGAGCTGGATAAGATGAGCTGCTTTGAAGTAAGTTTGAAATATTTGGAAAAAAAGAGTAAAATTTGGGATGAAATTGAGGCCCTGTTTACACCTGGTATTGAGATGCGTTTTGGTTGATCAGATCACAAGTGGACGACGCTGAATAAATACAGGTGTAAACGAGGTCTAAAACATTTTGAGCTTGTCCACCTTGTTGTGGCAAAACATTTCTATTAAACCATCATCACTGTGTAAGAGACACTCTGAATCAAATTGTCTTTTAAAAGGTATTTATTCTTGCAAGAAGTCCCAGTCACCACACAGAAGTTACGCTGTAGAGTGAGTGAGACAACACCAGGAAGAGCTGGGCAGACTTTTATACTGATTTCAAGGTCTTCATAGAAGCAGGGTCTCCTCTCCGCCACATTCCTTAGAAAAAGGACCCATTGCTGCTAGCTTCGATTTATTACTAGCTGACCCTTAAGACCCCCCCCAAAATAGATGACCTCTGACCTCAGAGGGTCCCTACCCAGCTGTTCCCGAAGTGTCTCGCTCCTGCATTTCAGATGCATAAACATACATAAATTTCCCGATCACATACATATTTCTTTCTGTTCCCCCCTCACACTACAAATGAGAAAAACATGTTGCATTCCTTTGCAATATCTACTACAGAACAATGAAAATCTAATTTTTACATTACAACCTTCAACCACTTCCAGAGGTAGTCGAAAATGCATTTGACCCGATTGCTTTTGCTTTTGATCAAATGTGTTCGAACAGCTACAAAAGACGTCTAGGCGACCTAAACTTAGGCCTCGTTTACACTGTCAGTGAAATGTGACCCAATTCCGATTTTTTGCTCATATGTGACAGATCGGATGTGTTCTATGACAGTGTAAACAGGAAAAAAAGCATGCATTTGGATATTTCGAAATCGGTTTCAGGCCTCGTTCATATGTGGAAATAAATAAGATATGAATCAGATATGTGCCAATGCGACTGTCATGTAAACAGGCAGATCGGATTTTCTGAGGCATTAGGCTACATCTCCGCGGTTTAATGTCGAGAGAAACCAGAAACCCCGATGCGTAGGAGAGGAATGTGGACACAACATATTAAAGGTTGGCTTGCTCATTATGCCATAGACCCACTGCTCCTCTTTGAAGCCCGCCATGATCTCATGAAAGTGCATACCTGTAGCACGAATTTTATTTCTCATGCCATTTACGCCGAAAATAGTTTATGCGTGCATATGATACGCAGTTTATGGCGTGTAATACGCACGCACTCCACACACCCCTAATCCTACGCAAGGGGTTTACAGTGCGTATCATGAACGCAAAAACAGTTTTTGCCGTATAAATGGCATGAGATATAAAATGGTATAGATGCGCACTTAATGAGATCATGTTGTATGTTCCCAGCAGATCTGAGATCTCTCTCACACACAATAACCGAAGGACATGCGCCGGCTGCAATGATGGCGCTTTTCCTCCGCTTCAAAATCATGCTGATGTTTGGCAAACTTCGCATATATCGCAAAGCTAACATCAAGCATATTTCGTGTTTGTCCATCTGTGCAAAAAAACCCTTTAAGCATGCGCGATGTCTCAAGTTAGTATGTCAAGTGTAAACGCATGAATCGGAAATGGGTCACAATTGAAAGAACGTGTAAACAGACGGTCAAAAAAATGGGATATAGGCAACAAATCAGAATTGGGCATCAAGACCTGCAGTGTAAACGAGGCCTTAATGTCTAGATTTTGTGGGAAGCGCGCTAGCCAGACGGGATTTAAATTTTTGCCCTGTCCAAATACCCAAGCTTCAGGTCTTTGCACTTGACCACTTGTCGTCTTAGGCTGGCCAGACACTTGAAGATTTTAAGGCTGATTTGCATCCCCCAACGATCTGGGGGGTGTGGCCCGATTTGAGGCTTGTTGCAACTGACTTTTTGTCCAAAAAATTATCAATTGTGTGGTCTTATTACGATTATTTTATTGCTCCCGATCGCGTCAGAGCCTCCACGACTCTTGATCTGGCTTCGTCTGTGTTGTAGATATTTCCCTAAACCTAACTGCGTACCTGGAACCTAATTATTTTAATTGAACACTATCACTTTTGATCGATAGTAAGGTCTCTAGTGCTTTTAAATTGAACACTATCACTTGAGATTGGTAGTAAGGTCTCTAGTGCTCTTAAATTGAACAGGGTGTCCGCGGGTCCTTAAAAAGTCTTAAATTAGATTTAAAAAATTTAAGGCCTTAAAAAGTCTTAAAGTCTTATTTTTACTTATGAAAGGTCTTAAATTTTCGATGGCAATTTGACTTAGACATATCTAAATGTTTTCCAAATTAAAACTATCTAATTAGCGTACTTTTTTATTTATTATTCGTTCTTTGTGGATTTGCTCGTTCACGTGACATTTCGCGTCACATTCGCGCCAGCATTACGTCTGTTTCCTGCACGCGAAACAGCAGGAGAGGAGAAGAAAGCTGGTTAATTTCAGTTCAATTGTAAGTTCATTCTTTGTGCGATGTGTATTGTCTATTATGATATTGTAATTATTGTTTTACTTTAACGTTAACTATGTAGGAGGGCGCACTGCGAGCTGACATCGCACTTGTCTCTCATGCTTGCTTTCACTGCGTGATGTGTCAGTGCAGTTATGTATGTTCCCTAATAGACGTATAAAGTTTTTGTATTTTATATATCATATGTTGTTATCATACAATATTACATCAGCAAGAGGGCTGTTTTCCCGTGCACAATAGGAAATATGATATTTATTTTATATAACAATTAAATTAACATTGTTACATTTTATAAACAATATTGTCAATATTGTTTGTTTTCTCTTTATTTCGCTGACGAGAATTTCAAAATGAAACCGTAGCAGAGTCTCAATGCAAAAGACAGCGATGATTTCTTGACTGAAATCCGCGTTTTGAACGAATCATTCTAACGATTCAATGAACAATCATTTGCACTTCCTGAATGAATGAGCCGTTTGAACAAATCGGTTGAATGAGTGACTCCCTGAGACAGTGATTTGCCGCCACCTACTGGCGGGTTTAGTTTCACATTTAAAGTACCCTGTAATTAAAATGTTACAATTAGAAATCAGTTCATATTTAAATATTGAATTAATAATTGAAAGAATTGAATATCTCATAGCTTTATTTATGCAATTGTAAATGGAGTGTAAATATATGGGTGGTGATGGTGCAGTGGATAAGACACATACCTTTGGTGTGAGAGACCCGGGTTCGAATCCACTGTAAGACACCAATGTGTCCCTGAGCAAGACACTTAACCCCTAGTTGCTCCAGAGGCGTGCGACCTCTGAAATATAGCAATTGTAAGTCGCTTTGGATAAAAGCGTCAGCTAAATGAATAAATGTAAATGTAAATATATTAATGCCAGTTCTGATGCTGCTTCTGTGTCTCTGCACTGCAAAGATGGATTTTGATTTAATGATTTAATTTAACTGGTAACAGTGGTATTATGTTATTATTCTAATATAATTTAATTTGAATGTTAGAATTTGACATAAAAGGTGATTTTTTTTTACCTCTAAGTAAATTTTTTTAAAAAAGTTCATATATGGGTGAAAATGCCCCTGGAACTCAATTTAAGGTTGCAAATATTGCCCTTTAATAAAAAATGTTAATTTCTTTCACTGCTGTGAACTGACCACTGCATAGAATATGAAAAATATGAATATCTTCGTGAGTCAGCTGTCAACAACAGGCCTAAACCAGCCATGGTACCAGTACACAAACACAATCAGTAAAATATCATCTAATTATCATCGACAAAACTTTGAAAATATTGAGACATATTTTTGTCAATATTGCGCACCCCTAATGTGAGGTAGAGTTCTCAACGGGCCTGAAAATTACAACCCGACCCGACCCGGCCCGTGGCTTTTAAAGCCCGGACCCGATGTAACCCGACACATCAACATGAATTATCTGCCCGAACCCGACCCGCAGCCCGACGCCGATTTTTTTTTTTTCTTTTTTTTTTTTCTCATACACGTATTATCATGACCAGCAGACGGGAATTCAAATCAACCTTTAATGTTCACGTCTTTTAACAATAGCCTACAAACAATACAAACAACTGAAACAAACTTTAAATATATAAATAGGCTATATACTAAATATGCCTCAAATAAAAATCTTCTGGACGACCCTGTTTTTTTGCTGTCATATTTCATCAGCACCTTGCATTTTGAGCATTGCACATAACCTGTAGAATTCCCATCAGAATCCAGCACCACTCCAAACACTTTCCAGACCTCTGATTTTCCCACTCCTGTAGTAGCGACGGTGAATTCACCTGCGGCAAGTTTAGGCTACTTTTCACCAACTCCATCTTCTTCTCCAGGCTAAAGGCGTGCACGAGCGGCGTCAGGTCTGCCCCCGCGATGCAAGTTGCACGCAGCAGCCAGACTTTCTTTACGGTGAACAGCAGCAATGATTAATAAATGTTTTTTTTTTCACTGAGCGTTAAAGATTAAGCCCGAGGTCCGACCCGACCCGAGTCATTTGCTTATATTTTCGACCCGAACCCGGCCCGAACCCGCGGGTCCCGTCGGGTTTGTCGGGCCGACCCGGCCCGTTGAGAACTCTAATGTGAGGTATTAATTTTGATTTCTTCAGGTCTTAAAAAGGTCTTAAAAAGCCTTAAATTTGACTTTAAAAAGTGTGCAGATACCCTGCACTATCACTTGAGATTGGTAGTAAGGTCTCTAGTGCTCTTTTATCTGGTGCGCCCAGTTAAATCGCCCAAGCGTCTACTAATCGACTACATATTTTTATAATATGACATGATACATTATCACATGCTTTCAAACCCAGACATCTCAAAACAGAATCATCATGACTAACATATCACGCTCTCAATCATCACGATTGGTTAGATTGTCAAAGCAAGTCCCCCCCTTTCATTACCTTTTGTTAGTAACATCAGCAAAAATATCCTGTATCAAAAACATTGTGAGGGGTTAATATTTCAATCAATCATTTCACAATATAACGGTTAGTCCAATTTCAAAGTTCCTTTTGACCAAAGTTATATTAAGTCGAATGTTTTAGGAGGTTACAGTTTGTCTGATGGCTACATCCTAGAGAAAAAGGAAGTAAGCTCAATTTAGATTTATTGTTAGAATCAGGAATGGAAGTTTTAGTCATCTTCAGACATAGGACCAAAGGAAGTGTTTGAGTTTATCATGAAATGTTAATACCGTAATTCCTCAAATAAAAACCGGTAGTCAATTAAACGCCGGGCCTCTGATAGTGGCCGGGGGCGGGGTCAACACAGACAAATAAAGGCCGGTCTCAAATTAAGGCCGGGGAAAATTTAGTGTTGATAGGTAATCTCCTGTGCCTTTCATATAATGACATAACGTAACATACTCATTTTCCACTAGATATTTTCCTCTACATCTCATCATCGATGTCGGCCCGCTCTGACGCGACATAACTGCCAGATTCAAACTGTGCTTTCACGCTGAGCTAAAGACGGACTTTCAGCGCTTGTCATATCGTAAATCACAACTATTCAGCAGGGCTCGAATTTCGGTGCGGGATTGCGGGTATTGCGCATCATTTTAATCATTCCCGCAGGTCTTGCGTTTATAATGCGGGAAAAAACATTCATTCAATCTAGCATGTAGGCCTATGAGTAAATTTAACCTAACAAATTATTAGATCAAATCAGTCATTTTAAAACTTTCTGCGAGACGCAATTTCACAAACAGCGCGAGTGATTCTGCCAATGCCGCGTCTTCTCTGTCTCAAAATGGATTGCACAAGGCAAGCCAATCGCGCTGCAGCTGCAGGCGGTGATTCTAGACTCTCGCGTTTCAGGAGTCGGGACATTTGATGGAAATGTCACTTGCACAATCGGGCCATTGCATCGTCACTATTGTTTATAATTTGTGCGTCTTTTTAAGTCTTACATATTTAAACATTCAAGCGATTAACGCATAACAAACAGCTCGTGAGTAACAAAACTGAGGTTTTTTTCACGAATTATAGCGCTTTAACGGTCAAAAGCACACAACATTGTCTAAATTCCGGTCTTGGGGAGTATCCTCTCAAACAATCGGTTATGTCTTAAAAAAATAATACAAAAAGAAAATGCATGTGACACTATAATGAAAACAGTATGGGCCGTTCACGTTACGTCTTTTGCGCGGTCATCTTTTGCTGAAACGTCTTCGTCTTCATGGAGAACATGGCTCATGATTGCTTAGCAACAGGGAGCCCTTTTTAAAAGAGGAGAAAGTGGCGCGGACTGGCTTTACACGCAACATGTGAACGGCCCCTTAATGGATCCGTGCACTAGCTCTTAAAGTGAGAGTAGCCTGAAATGTGTCTGTCATTATTGTATATAAAACAACAAAAGATAGCATTAATTGTAAGGAATCAGGATTAATAGCCTATGTATTCAAATTATACAGGACTAAAAGACTATTCCGTGTTATTTTACATTTGATTACTTTTTTCCGTTTCTGTAGTATTTCTGAATACTAGTGTTAGACCTAAACTTTTCTCTTTATTTCATGTATTTATTTGTGCTACTTTTTTCAATTTAATTCAAAGATTGAAATCAAGCTTCCTTTTGTGTAAACTAAAAAAAATGACCCCATTGTAAAAACACAAATACAATGAGTGAGCAAACATTTAGCTAAACGTATTTTTTAAAAATTGTCTAAAAAAACTCCCCCCTCAAATTAAAAAATCCCCCCCATAAGAATGACCTAAAGGGGGATTTCCCCCCTATTTTCCAAAACCAAATTCAGGCCCTGATTCAGTGTTTTTAACCACATGTTTATTTTAGGTTTCAGACATTTAAATACATATAATTTATAGAAGAACAATACATTTATAGTTTGTAAAATACACAATAGTGTCTATGGAAGCGGCAATAACAATTCATTCAAATATATTTGCCGAGGTGTTTTATTCATATCACAGTGCAAGTAACTATTAAGTTTACTCTGTTCTTCTCCCAGTTCACCGGCCACTTTAATGTATTTCGTGAGAAACTGATGAATTCACGTGCTGTAATAAATCCAACAGACAGGAATCTCTGAACTGCAGCCCAAACAACATCTCACGTTACAGATCAAGATCATTTATAACGTTAAAGGTTTTTAAACGACACAACAAACTCTTACATGATGTATTTGAGAATCGGAGTTTGGAAGTTTAAGCAAGTTTGTTAATATTTAGAAAAAAAAGTGCTATTTTGGCTGTGGTGAATCACGTGCGTGCCAAGCATGACGCGTCACCATGGAAACAGGGCGGGCGGGGGGATCGCGATGCAGTCTCAACATAGTCTCTGACATAGTGATGTCTGTCAGCCATCGCGATAGATGATTGCATCGTCTATCGGCCCAATCCTATTATTTATGAAAAAGATGGAATTAGAAATAAAGGCCTGCCTCTAATAAAAGCCTGCTTCAAATAAAAGCCGGTTACCTTCTGCAGTTCAGGTAAATAAAGGCCCGGTTTTTATTTGAGGAATTACGGTATAATTCATATCTTTATGGTTAGGATCATAATTAATCTTTATCTCGTTAAAAAATCCACCACATCTGACATGATACCCGCGATAGCCAATGAGAGGGAGCAAGCGTCACCTACCAGATGCTGCGTGCTTCTATAAATGTAACTTGGCAGCAGCAAACATGCCACTAAAGTGGAGTATTGAGAAAGATCAACCTTTTTTTTTTCTACTTTGTTTTTTACTGTAAAACAGAAGCTGTCGACGTCTATTTGTCTTATCAACAAGTGTGTGGGGTCACCCAGTCCGGCTGAATCTAGTGTGTGTGCAAAAATCAGTTGAAACTATCATTATGTCTGTGATCTGCCACAGTTTGAAAATCGTCTAGTGTGTCCCAGGCCTTACATGGCGTATTTCCTGTATTTGGCCCAAGTGTTAAAATAGGCGTGAAGACTGCAAGTATGTACAGTATAGATCTTTTGATTACCTGATGGGACACACTTATAGTCTTGCAAAAAAATGCAAGTGTTTTTTTTTTTCAATACTTTGCATTTTAAAATTAACTTCTAAATGTCTGTTCAGTAGTCGCTAAGTAACATTTAAAATTGGGGTGCTTTTTATTAAGTGATAGAAAGCAGTTGCAAATGTTGTACAAAATACACACACCCTCTTATATTTGCACCAATAAAATGTGAAACACTTTTTTACTACCAAATTATATGTAATATCTAATTATAATTAAACTTACAGTAATATGTTTTCCTCGCTATCTCGGGATTTCGGGCACGCGAGTTCCCGAACATAATGCATGATGGGATACACTTAGCCGAAGCGGTATTCGAGAAAGTGTGGGTTTAGTGTGCATTAATGGCACTGCACTTTGGCATTTTTAAGACATGGGACAGTCTTGCACACTTACCTCCTGTCGCGTGCACAGGCTCTCAAGTGTATGTATTTGGACTGGGCGTTTGGCTGGAGACCCAAGTTTGGTTTGAAGACGAAAAAACGTACCAAGCTCATTTTGAGTCTAGTTCACTAATAATTGCAGGAATTATTTTGTATTTGTATGCACAGAAGAACTTGGTACATGAATTTGTTCTTAACATCATTCTGATGTTAGTGAATTTGAAGTAGTCTAAATGAGCGGTCGTGTGCATGAGGTTAGTAATTTGCATAAAACACACACAAACCATCTCCACATAAGGGCTTTCCGCACATGCTTTCCTTACAGCCTTTCGTCATTCTCGTCAAACTTGCTGCTGTTTGCAGACCAGTTCTCACAATAAACTCCTTTTATACAGACCCAGATTACACACCTCTCCTTATCCAGCTTTAACTGTATATGATGGAAATGGAATGTATTTAAAAATTAAATTGTATTATTTAATAATATTATATAATTTTATATATGGATTATATAATACAATTAAATGCAACATACTTCAATATAATTATAGGCGTGTTAGGATGAAATATAACGCGATTAGAAGGCCGTGCAGAGTAAGTGCTTTTTGTGTACGTGTGGTTTCAGTTGTTCCTATATTTTTTCGTAAATTTAAAATAAATATTATTACGAAATATTTGGTAAATCATGATTTGTTCTTAAAGGACAATTCCGGCCAAAAATGAACCTGGGGTAAATAACACATGGGTACCGAATCGACCGTTCTCTGGGATGCGTCTTCATACTAATCGAATGTACCAAGTTTTATCGTTAGTTTTAGTTTAACCACAGATTAATTTTTAACGCTAGTGTATGGGGCATAGAATAAGTAAAAATAAAAATCACTAGTTAATACCACTAACAAGGCTCAAAATAGCCCCACACTAACACGGTAGCATAATTAGGGTCTCTACCTAGAAAATTTTATTTTTTCCAAAAAGCTTATTTCATCCAGTAGATTAAAGATCTGAAAAGGCCCATAGACCCTCCCCTCGACGAAATCAGGACAGAAGTGGGTAAAAGTGGACAAAAGAGTCGGATTAAAAGACCAGGTGTAAACGGGAATGTCTCCCTCGTCTACTTGTGATCCGATCGACCAAAACGCATCTTAAACACCAGGTGTAAACAGGGCCTGAAGTTGCAATAGTATTTTCTTCCCTATTGTGTGATGTACAGGTGCTGGTCATATAATTAGAATATCATCAAAAAGTTGATTTATTTCAGTAATTCCATTCAAAAAGTGAAATTTGGATATTATATTCATTCATTACACACAGACTGATATATTTCAAATGTTTATTTCATTTAATTGTGATGATTAAAACTGACAACTAATGAAAATCCCAAATTCAGTATCTCCGAAAATTAGAATATTACTTAAGACCAATACAAAAAAAAGATTTTCAGAAATGTTGGCCAACTGAAAAGTATGAGCATGTACAGCACTCAATACTTAGTTGGGGCTCCTTTTTCCTGAATTACTGCAACAATGCGGCGTGGCATGGAGTCGATCAGTCTGTGGCACTGCTCAGGTGTTATGAGAGTCCAGGTTGCTCTGATAGTGGCCTTCAGCTCTTCTGCATTGTTGGGTCTGGCGTATCGCATCTTCCTCTTCACAATACCCCATAGATTTTCTATAGGGTTAAGGTCAGGCGAATTTGCTGGCCAATTAAGAACAGGGATAACATGGTCCTTAAACCAGGTACTGGTAGCTTTGGCACTGTGTGCAGGTGCCAAGTCCTGTTGGAAAATTAAATCTGCGTCTCCATAAAGTTGGTCAGCAGCAGGAAGCATGAAGTGCTCTAAATGAAGTGCTCTCCTGACTGTGGAAACTTTACACTGGACTTCAAGCAACATGGATTCTGTGCCTCTCCTCTCTTCCTCCAGACTCTGGGACCGTGATTTCCAAAGGAAATGCAAAATTTTACTTTCATCAGAGAACATAACTTTGGACCACTCAGCAGCAGTCCAGTCCTTTTTGTCTTCAGCCCAGGCGAGACGCTTCTGACGCTGTGTCTTGTTCAAGAGTGGCTTGACACAAGGAATGCGACCGCTGAAACCCATGTCTTGCATACGTCTGTGCGTGGTGGTTCTTGAAGCACTGACTCCAGCTGCAGTCCACTCTTTGTGAATCTCCCCCAAATTTTTGAATGGGTTGTGTTTCACAATCCTCTCCAGGGTGCGGTTATCCCTATTGCTTGTACACTTTTTCTACCACATCTTTTCCTTCCCTTCGCCTCTCTATTAATGTGCTTGGACACAGAGCTCTGTGAACAGCCAGCCTATTTAGAAATGACCTTTTGTGACCTTATCTCCTTGACAGCTGTCCAAAAGATGACCATTGACATCTTGCACAAGTCAACAGTCTTCCCCATGATTGTGTAGCCTACAGAACTAGACTGAGAGACCATTTAAAGGCCTTTGCCTTTGAGTTAATTAGCTGATTAGAGTGTGGCACCAGGTGTCTTCAATATTGAACCTTTTCACAATATTCTAATTTTCTGAGATACTGATTTTGGGGTTTTCATTAGTTGTCAGTTATAATCATCAAAATTAAAAGGAATGAACACTTGAAATATATCAGTCTGTGTGTAATGAATGAATATAATATCCAAATTTCACTTTTTGAATGGAATTACTTAAATGAATCAACTTTTTGATGATATTCTAATTATATGACCAGCACCTGTATATCAGAATGAAACAAACAAGAAAAAACTTTGTCCATCAGGAATTGATTGGATTATGGATGGTTGTTTGCTATCGCTTTGATGTCAAATGATTGACAGGTTGTCCCGCCCTCGTGCCAGTAAACGCATTATAAATGCAAGAGGGAAGGGAAGTTATTTTGATGCAAGATTATGCAGGACACATTCATTTTTAAGATATATGCTGGCCATGGATTAATAATTTATAATAAATACTGCAATATTTCATTAAAAAGTTGTCAATTTTATTTTAATGTAGAATAAAGCAAATCTTATTATTTTTTCATGTAAATAAGGGCAATCATGCATTTGGAGAGAGAGGAGGGTTTGCTGGACCTCCACTAGATTTCCAAGGCCTAGGTCCAGTTCAGCCACAACCTGAGGTGTTCAATGCCGCTGTAAGTTCACACTTGTATTTAATTCAGTACTAAATGTTTGCTCTTCTATAAGCTTGTAGATTTGCAGTGCAATGTCTGATGTGCTTTTCATTTAGAGCATGCCTCTCCCTGGAAATGCCTGTCCACCCCAACCTCAGACGAAAAAAGATCAGCCGGCACCAAAAGACACAAAGACAGAACCTTCCAAATCGATGGCATCAAAGATATCAGCATTCAAGAATATCTCTGCAAAGTAATTTATAGCCATGCTTTTTTTTTGCTGGAAAATCGATTGTGGTTCTGAGAAAGGAGAGGTTGTTTAAGTAAACTGCATGTGTTTTCATTTCAGCACTCCTCGTGGACGCTCATTAGGAATAATTTCATTTATTGGCGTAAGTATTAATAATGTTGTAAATTATATTAGTGTATTATTAATAATGAAAAATGTGTTGAACATGCTAAACCGTGACGTAATAAAAGTTTTCCATGTTAATCATCAGTTTTTGACTTAACCAACTGTAACAGACATATGCAACATAAAACACTTTTTTTATTATAGTAAAATGGTTTAATTTTAGTTAGAATATCATTGTGCATGATGTTAATAGCCAGAATGAAAGCAATGCATAATTTACCTTTAAGTGCTACATTTTTATTTAAATGAGTGGTTTTTATTTTATTGAAAATCAGAAAGCTTCTTGAGTATCAAACATTTTGATGGCACTGTTTTTGATTTCTCCTCAGAATAATTGTGGTTTCATTGAACGGGAGGATTTGAAGAAATTCTCTTTTGTTTTTGATGCCTTTTTTGGAAACCGAACTAACTTGGTGCCTGGGGTTAAAGTGCATTTCACAGTAGTGAAAAATCTGGTATGTGTTTATATGTGCTAAAATCCCAGAATTCATATAAAGCATTTTGCGTATTGAAGATGGTTTTGTACAAATTTTTGTACTCTAACTTCTTGTGATGTCAGGGAAAAGATTGTGCGGTTGACGTGAAAGTGGCACCAGGAGGAACAGATGACATTGACAGTGCGGTGTATGAAGGCGTAGTTCTCACAGTCCTTCCTGATGTGAGTAAAAGTCAAATTAGTATGTTTTTGAGTGGAAGGAAAAACATGCTGTTCTCATGCATGTATCTTTAAATGCAAATGATTAAATGCTGCTCCCCATATCCAGAAGAGGGCGGAGACTTTACAGCTCGTGCCTCAGATACTCTGCCAAAGACTAACAACACTTCTGTTTGGTTTTGATTATCATCTATATCACAGTCACTCTCACGTGACACTGCAGTTCTTCATCATCATGGAAGTTTATTGTCTGCATGTGTTTTAAAGCCACATCAGTCTATACTTCTGATATATGTTTTTCTGAGCACACACACATCTGAAGCACGCGCACAGAAAGCTGGATGTCAGATGGAGCGTCCCTTGAATATTAAACCAAGTTCTCCTTCACATGTTATTGTGCTTAAACTGTCAAATACACAGAAGGTTATGTCAAAAACACACAAAGTTCACATAAACAGTTGGTCACAGTCATATCTGTGAACTTAAACAACAAGTGAAGAAATCGCATGTGTACATTAGATCTGTGAATTAAAGTGACAGCGTACTGCAACACACTGCTATATATGCTGTTAATAAGAATGAAACAACAAAAGAAAAACAGAAAATCACCCACTGCTCTTCACTGAATAACTCTAGTGGCTGGTAACACTTTACAATAAGGTCAGTAGTTAACATTAGTTAACTACCTTAGTTAACATGAACTAAGAATGAACAATACTTCTTCAGCATTTATTAACCTTAGTTAATATTAATTTCAACATTTACTTATACGTTATTAAAATCAAAGTTTGGATTTATTAACATTAATGCATGTGAACTAACATGATCAAACAATGAACAGCTGTATTTTTATTAACTAATATTAACAAAGATTAATAAATACTGTAATGTATTTCTCATTGTTAGTTCATATTAGTTAAAGATGCCATAGAATGCATTGATACAATATTTTAAATTGTTCTCTATCTACATATAAGGTATGTGGCTTAGGTAAGGGCAAAAATTCTCCAGATACGGTTTTACATGTCCATTTACAAACCCTAGGATTTGTCCCAAGATTGAAATGGGCTGTTATTACCTTATTTGGAAGGGGTCATGACTCATGAATAATAATGTTGAGCTCTGCTCTGATTGGCTGTTTCACAGATTTGTGCGCAGGAGCTGTGATGTACTCTGAAATACAAACGTGCAAAATAATCATACTTCAGTTCTCAAACTAAAATATTTAACAAATTGACTAAATGCCTGACTAAATGTCAAATGACAATCGTTTCAACTTAAGTGGTGGAGAAGGTCACGTTAGCTAGGAGCGAGTGAGCTATTTGTAAGCAACCAAACTAACTAACCTAGTTAGCTTCTGAGTGTGGCGAACAGGACGAGGCCGAGGGACGTGAGAGTGTTAATGAGCGACACCTGTGAGGCACACCGGTCTCGCATCTCTCACGGAGGAGCGGAAGCATAAAGGAGGAGCGACGACGTTGATGATCGAGAGACCGGTGTGCCTCACAGGTGTCGCTCATTAACACTCGCACCACCGGCCTCGCGCCGTTCTCTCACGTCCCTCGGTCTCGTCCTGTTCGCCACACTGAGTTTGTGCTGTTGATGAAATATAGGCTAAATTATAATACTACCCGACAAAAGGGATTGACATAGATGTATCTACAGTTGTATTTTGTAGATTTATATGACAAGAAAGGCCGGAAATAATATTAACCTCCATGTAAATAGGTCATCATACTGTTGTTATATACGCTCGGCTTTAAACTGAAGCCTGAACCCGCCCTGTAGTACCCGAGATCATTTAACCACTGAAACTGCATATTAACGCACCAGTGGGGCTCGACAGCCTGCCTTAGTCAAACGGGTTGGCGTGTATGGTTTGGTTGCGGAGAGATTGTGAGATTGCGGTTAGGTCTCAGCAGCAGGAGGGATGTAGAGGTCAGTAAGCTGGGCTGAGTTGAGTGGGGGACGGAGGGGGGTGACTCTGGGACGCCAGAGTCACTGTCGAGCCCTCTTGAGGTGTCGTGGGCTAGTCGACGAAACACTGAGGACGGAAGGTGCCCACTTGAAGACCCTAGAGATGTCCCCTACTTGGCTCAATCCAGACGGTTGTCGTGCTGGTCCACTAGGGAGACCACACTGTAGTTGCAGCCGTCGTGTGTGCTGACGCGCCAAGTACACTGCAGTCGTTAACGCCGGACAGAGGGGGAGTCACACCACCATATGGAAAGAAGCGTAAATGGGTGAAGCATAGTTTACTGTAAAGCTACGTCTTAGTGTTGCTTATCTTGGCGAAAGCCGAGTACAAATCAGCATGAAGTTGTAACATCTACTCTCGTGTAATGGAAATCTTAACACCCATCGATTATGGGAATTTGTAAATTGACGTCTCTAGTACATTATATTTTATTTGACATGGACATTACAATTACATTGGACGAACCATATGCATTTGCTTGGGTGTTATAGCACACATGCTAATTTCAACACCTGTCCACGGGTGTTGTGGACAGATCTATCAAATTAAAGTTTTTTAACTTTCAGTTAAGGTAGGAAAGAAAAACTGCTTGTCAAGCTATTTGATATTGGGTTTTAATCTCACTATTCAATATTAATCCGCTTGTGTACAGAGAATAGAAATTTGAGAGCTTTTCTGGGGAGGAAGAGATTGAGTGCTGAGCGTTGAGGGAGTTCTGTGTGTGTGTGTGTGTGTGTGTGTGTGTCGGCCTTGAGTGATAAGCAGAGACAGTGAGTGGGAACACTGAGCTCCCTCAACCCACTATCACAACAACTTCAGGGACAAATTGACTTTAGCAAATACATTCATCAATGCACATATTCAAGCATTACTCATATCCACTATCACCTCATATACAATCTTTTTTAACCATGTATTAACATAATTATGTATTAACCATAAATTAACAAATGAACAAGTTTTTTTCTGCTTGTGCGTGGGTGACTGCTGCTGGCCTCGGTGAGTTAGATAAGAAAAGGATTGGGAATGTCTGAAGGTTTAATTTCCTTTAACATGCACTGGAGGTCCATCAAGGCCAGATAGTCACGTATTAGTTTTAGAAATGTCACTAGTTTAAATGTAATTTCATTTATCATATTGTTACATCTGTCCATGACAACATACACCATACTTAAAGTCATAGTTCACCCAAAAATATTTCATCATTTACTCATCCTCAAGTCAGTCCAAACCCATTAAGACTTTTGTTCATCTCCGAAACACAAATGAGGATAGTTTCATCTTCATATATAGTTAGTCCCTCCATTGAAAGTCTATTCACCCAAAACACCAAAAGAGATTGGAAGATAAATCCATATCAATTGAGCAGTTTTATCCAATTTGTCTGAAGAGACAGATTTAATTTAGGCTTTTATTCACTTTCAGTGGAGTGACAAATCTCTCAATTTCATTAAAAATATTTTCTTTTGTGTTTCGTAGATCAACAAAAGTCTCAATAGGTTTTAAATGACATGGGTGAGTAATTGATGACAGAAATTTCATTTTTGAGTGAACAAACCCTTTCAATATCATAAAAGGTAAATTATAGAAACACATTTGTGATTCTGAGGCATGGTCTGTAAGCTTCAGATAGTCAGCTCTGAAAAACTAGTCACTAACCATTTTACTCTATTCTGTTTTATTATTTTGATATAATCAATTTCATGTTTACCTGCACCTAAACATCACAAACTGTGGTGGGTGGCTTCACTTGCGCATCTGATCACCCCTACCTTTCTAATTGGGCAGATGCACAGTAGTCAGAAGTCAGGCATGGGAGATTGATTAAATCTGTCCTGCATGGATTTAAAAAAAAGCTCTTTCTCTCTACTTCCATTTTTGTATGTAATGTAGTACATTGATGAGTCTGTGGTGGAGATTATGCTTTAATGCAGTGGTTCTCAAACATTTTTGGTCACGTCCCCCTTTAAAATCTGGTGGCCCCCAAGCCCCACCCCACCTCTGACTACTAGGGATGTCCCGATCCGATCCACAGCATCGGTATCGTGCCGATACTGGCCCAGAACGCTAGATCGGAGATCGGAGGGGAGAAAAAATATGATCCGATACCTATCCAACAATGCTTGAATATAGCATTTCCCTTGCTGCGACATCCAATTAAGCGGCGCATATTGGGCGGTTTTGCAATCTATTTTGTGGGCAAAAAATGGGTTTGGGCGGGTGGATAAAAATTGGGCTGGTTTCAGATCAGTTCGGCGGGTTTTTGTAGCCGAAACACCGGCACTTCAGATCCTTCTTTCGGCGACCCTCTGTTCAGCTGGCAGTCTGTCTCACTCACTCACGCACGCGTACACACACATCTCTGGCTGACGTGCCCCCTAAACTCACAACAGACACTCCATCCCACTACCTTCGGTGTACTATAAACTAGGGCTGTGCGATTAATCGAAATCGTAATAAAATCACGATTTGAGCATGCGCGATTTCTAAATCGCTTCATAGCACGATTTTTTTCCGCGCTCCCGACTCCAACCTCCCAGTATGCTATCCGAACCAATCAGAATGCAGCGCGCCTAAATTGAGCGCGAGAACAGAACAGACCGGGCGGGTACCAGAGATTCAGTGAACTGCGAACAGGTGCGCGTGCCAGAAGGGAGCGCCAGTGCATGGAAATATTAGCGCAAAGGGGCTTGCCTCACCAAGTTTACATATCCTTTTTTAATAACAATTTCAAAACCAAATTAAATTAAAACACTTCTATCCATTTTTATAACTACCAAACAACTCTAACCCTTTACTTAACTTAACCTTAAACTCCTAACCTCTTCACCACAACATCATCAACCATACCACAACAACACCAATCAATACTCACCCTAAATTAAATAAACCCATCACAAATATCATACAACACCAATAATAAAAACTATATAAAAATTCATCCCCCATTCTTATTATCTTAAACCCCAATAAAACCTTCCTACCAACCCCAAAACCCCACACACCCCCACCCAAACCCCCCCACCCCCCAACCACACCCCACCCACACCCACAACCTATAAAATCTCCAAAAGATCCACACAACACACTCCACACAACCTCCCCACACCCCACTTACACTCCTCTCCTCTCTATATATCCAAAAAACAAACCTTACAAATCTCACTCAAATTCTCTCTCACCTCGCACATCACACATACAAACCGATATATTCCCAGATAACAACACACTCACTACCACAAAATATCCATCCCTCAACACTCTCATCGCGCATCTCTCTCAAATATATACACCCCCCTCCACAAACACACCAACTACCATCCCCCCAATTACCATATAAATGTCCTACAACCCACAAATACCAATCACCAAACCTAGCATGTGCCGTATTTGTGGTTTCAGTTGGATGGCGGACTCACATACTCTCTGATCGATTTGTGTACTCTTGTTTCCCTCCTTTCCTGAATGTATCTATACCACCATCACCACAGAGCCACATGCCTGTCACAACCCCCACGCCTCCTTTTACCCCCCAGATCCCCCTCCCTCCAGTCCCCCCCCCCCCTTACACGATAAAGCTGTAATTGGTTTCCTTAGGAAATATGTTTCAAATTCACACAGAATGCATTAAAACTGCAAAGCATGTCTGTTTGTGTCAAAATCGTGATTAAAATCGAAAAAAAAATCAAGAAATCGTGATAGTTTTTTTTTGTCCATATCGCACAGCCCTACTATAAACACGGTTTTGCAATCCGTCTCCTCAGTTTATAAACCGTAGGCTGTAAACTGTATGCTACACAGGATTTTGACGCATATCCAAGAAAGGGTTTGTGCAGAGTGTGGAGCGCGCACTGCATGGCACGGAGCGCGGGCGCGAACACTTCCGTTTTTCTTTCAACAGTGGAAACAACTTAAAATACTCTATAATTTCTGGTCATACAGAAAATAACTTATTTATATATAACTTACGTCAATATTTTTTTTTTTTGCGCAGCTTTTGGTGTGCATACAGTTCAAATTAAAATGTTGGTGTTCAACTTTGCGTTTTAAAAATACAACAACCGTTAATTTTTCGTTTTACGGGTTAAAAAGTAAAAAGGAATGGACGCAAAAGTACACGGACCAATGGGTAATTTTAAAGCTTGTTAATGATTAACTTTAAACCTGTTGGTAGCTTAAGTAGCCTACTGAAGTAGCCTGCCTGCCTGTATTTTTTTTTTTTTTGAATAAAGGGTGGCAGTCTTTCATAATTAACTGTTGTTGTGGACTATATACTGGAGAAGTATTTGTTCTCCATTTGAGTGAGATGTTTTTAGGTTGCTAATTGATTAAAGTGCTTCCATATATTTTATTAGGCCTAGTATTAGTTCAAGAATAAAATAGAATAAAATAAAAATATCGGATTAATATCGGTATCGCAAATAGCCAAAGCTGCGGCATCGGTATCGGTATCGGAAGTGAAAAAGAGGTATCGGGACATCCCTACTGACTACCAAATAATTTCACAAAATATTCTAAACTGAAAGATTTCTTTATTGAAAAACCTGCAATAGTTTCATTTTGTAAAGCCATTGAAAAATTGAAAAATATTACATTAAGAGGGAATGATCAGGCAAACCCAGGACAATGTGAGACGGGCTCTCCACCTCGTTGACCATATGAGAAACAGTGATATGGAATCTGTAGTTATAAGTCTGGATGCCGAAAAGGCTTTTGACTCTGTCCGATGGGAATATTTGTATTTGGTCCTTAGCCGCTTTGGTTTTAATGACCAAGTAATTAGATGTTTGAATTCCCTATACTCCTCTCCTACAGCTAGAATTAAAATAAATGGGGACCTATCCAAAACAATATTTCTGGAAAGGGGATGCCGACAGGGTTGCCCCCTCAGTCCCACTCTTTTCGCCCTCTTCATAGAGCCTCTGGCACAGGCAATTAGAGAAGACAATGATATAAAGGGAGTAGTAATAGGAGACACACAACATAAGATATGCGCATATGCGGATGACATACTCGTGACACTTACTAGTCCCAATGCAAGTTTGCCTAAACTATTATCTCTTCTTAAACAATTTGGTTCATATTCCGGCTATAAACTAAACCTGCATAAAACTCAAACGCTTACTTTCAACTACGAACCACAAGAAAATATTTATAAAATCTGCCAATTTAAATGGAAAGGTAATACAATTAAATATTTAGGGGTACAAATACCTAAAGAGGTCTCGGCCATTTATGACCACAATTACATTCCTATAACAGCTGATATTAAAGCAGACTTAAACCGTTGGTCATTATTACCAATGAATTTGTACAATAGAATAGATGCTATAAAGATGAATATACTACCCAGGCTGCTTTTTCTTTTTCAATCATTGCCTGTTGAAGTGCCTCCCAAACAATTCGGTGATTGGAATAGAACTATCTCATCTTTTATTTGGGGAAAACAAAAACCAAGGATTAGATTTCAAACATTACAACTCCCCAAGGACAAAGGTGGTATGGCCCTACCGTGCTTGGAAGATTATTATAGAGCAGCACAGTTACGTTCCTTGGTCTGTTGGTGTGACCCCGTGTGTGATGCAAAATGGAAGGAACTAGAGCAAAGTCAAATAAACATACCTCTCCAATCTATACTAGGTGAAAAAACTGTCCTGAAAAAGCATCTGGATAAATTAAGTAAATGGATGGCAGTCCCTCTTAACATCTGGCACAAACTACTTAAAAATAAGGAATTTGAAAGAAATGCACGAATATTACGTTGGGTGAAATACGATACAGAATTCGTACCAGCTGGACTGGACGGTAGATTCAAACACTGGACTAATTCAGGTATCACTTCATACTGTATAATATCCTCCACTGATGGTTTGGATACTTTCAAAAAACTCATAGAGACATACTATTTAGGGAAGGAAGATTTTTTCAGATACCTTCAACTGAGACACCACTTTGATAAACATATTAAAACTACTGGAGAGAAGGGAAAGGACCTGATTAAAGTATTCATTGATGCATATAAGGGTAATACTAACAGGAAATTGATTTCCAGGTTATATTCATGTTTACAATTGGACAGGGGACTTTCAACAATGTATGTAAAAAAGAGGTGGGAGAAAGAAGCTAAAATAAAGATAAACGAAAATGAATGGTCGAATATATGTAGGACACAATCTACCACTTCTAGCTCAGGTCTGTGGAGGGAATTCACCTGGAAAAACACTTTAAGATTCTTTATAACCCCTAATATAAAAAAGTCACAGAGTAATAATCCTGATCATGGTCAGTGTTGGAGAATGTGTGGTAATATGTCTGCTGGTCATTTTCATATTTTTTGGGAATGCCCTATTATTTCTCTGTATTGGATAGAGGTGGTGAAGGCAATTAGGTCAATAGTTGGTTCAGATCTTGAGTCTAATTTCAGTGTTATATATTTAGGAAATCTTCCAACAGGGCTGAGAAAGGCAGACAGATATTTGTTACAAATACTTATAGCAGGTGGCAAGAAAGCAATAACTAGGAAATGGCTAAGTAAAGATTCCCCGACAATTACTGAATGGATAGAAATAGTTAGAGAAATTTACGTTATGGAACATTTGACTTTCTCTCTGAGACATGCCCGAAAGAAATGTGAAGCATATTGGGAAAAATGGATATCTTATCTGAATACAAACTGAGATGTATATGCCTTTATTTTATTTATTTATTTTTTTTATTTTTTATTTTTTTCCTTTTTCTGTTTACATGATGTTGAGCACTTCTGTTAATTTATGAGGAGTTTGCCTGATGTCCCTTGGTCTGTCTGTCTGTTTTTCTTTTTCTTTTTTTCTTGTTAAAAAACGAAAACAAAAATAAAGTATTAAAAGAGGGAATGATCAGAACATAACTTTTAATTTAAATAAACTGTAAATATTTCAGAGATGCTTTGGATGAACAGTATAATCAGTGGCTTCAGTGAGCTTTTTTGACCGTCTCACAAGCTCAGCTTCTTCATGTTTGTGTTCTCACCGGAACAGCAGTGGAGCGACACGTTCACAATGGCAACTTGTGATGCCGTCCACCGAAGAGGTGCTTTTCTGCTGTTCTTTAGCGAGGAACTAATGGCGCTTTTCCACTGCATGGTACGGCTCGGCGCGGCACGGTTCGGCTCGGTTCGCTTTTCCACTGCGTGGTACGGCACGGCTCGGTTCGCTTTAGCTCGGTTGCTTTTCCACTGCAGTTAGTACCGCTTCAAAGTGGGTGGGATTATGACTGATCGTTATAGTTTATCTGCTCCTCGGCAACCAACAAGAGGAACGTCTGCACTTCTCGTCCACTGACCACGATTCAGCCATTTCTTCTTTGGAAGTTTTTTTTCTTCAAGCAAGTCAAGCAAGTAGTTTTAAAACAAGTGCTACAGTGGCTTTTACTGGCTATTTAAATCTAGCGGGTTTGATGTCTCGCAAATACAATGACGCTGGTAGTGACGATTCTGTCTGTCTGACCAATCAGTGATCTGCAGTGTTTTCACGTCACATTTTAGTATCGGTACGGTACGCTTGGAACCTCAACAGAGGTGGTACCATTTAAAGCGAGCCAAAGCGAGCCGTACCGTACCGTACCATGCAGTGGAAAAGCGCCACAAGTGAGCCGTACCGTACCATGCAGTGGAAAAGCGCCAAAGCGTGCCGTACCGAACCGAACCGTACCGTACCATGCAGTGGAAAAGCGCCATAATTTGTCAGTGCAAAGTCAACAGTCTGAAGAAGAACGTTTCGATGAAATTAAAGTTCCACCTTATAAAGCAAGGCGAAACGCCAACCAACCACTTATTCACGCACTTAAACGCTGTGTGTTCTGTTCTTCTGCTGATCTTCTGCAGTATCTGTGCACCCGCCACACACTTTGAGAACCACTACTTTAATGTGTCAAGGTAACAATGTCCTGTTGTATAGAGTTGCACTAAGTGAAGCTTTAAAAATCTTTCTTTATGTATTTAATTAGGGCAATGTCAAGGAGGCTAATCCGGGCCGCATCAGGACCATTATCTCTACGGATCCCATTAAACTGCCCTTCGGCAAAGCGGACACCGATATAACTCTGCTACTGTATGATCGTGTGGAGTTCCAGTTGCTGACAAATGTTATTACCAAGGAACAAAGAGCCACAAACATCAAACCAAAAACACCAGACACTTTTCAGCTCACCAAAGAAATCCGGGAGACTGTAAGTATCCCATCATCCACTGACCTGTCTTGGTTTGTCTTTGAAAGTTTAGAACCGTTGAAGTATATGCTCGTCGTACGCTTGGAACTGCTCATTCCTTTTATTTTATTCAGAAAAATTGAATTTAATATAGAATTAAATGAGCATTGTGTCTGTAAGATTCTTAAAAATGTTCTACTTAAAGGTGGGGTATGTGATTCTCTTTTTTGTCCATTTTTTCAAAATAACTTGAAATCCTATTCCTAACCCACTTACAGCCACTGAGTTAGAAGCATTGAAATGAAAATTAAGCAATTTAATCATCTGTGGAATGGGCAGGACTCGAAAAACTCCAGCCAATCATTTCAAAGACCACCTGGAATCATTGGACAGTAAGTTCATCAATCAAACGGTTGTACCACCCCCCCCTCCCCCCAGCGCGCGTGACCCCCTTCGTGCGCATACTCAAAGCTCGTGACGCATGCGCATCTCGTCAGTAAAGCCGGTTCCATGATTAGTAGTAAATCGTCATTACAATCTCTCACGCATCTGAGTTTTCGCTCGTGCATGATTGCGCGTCCATGTTCTTCGAATGGGTGGAGTCAGGGCCAGCGTTGGAGGAAAGAAGGTAGGACCATTTGAATTGTGTATTTTCAAAATCTGCCGGTCGTTTTCCAAATCACATACCCCACCTTTAACTCCTGAACCTGCAGTGCATCGCCGGCGGCCCCAGATTATTGTTGTTTACTGCATGTTAAATCATCACACTCTTACTTGATCTGGACAAACTGTGTATCAGAAAGATATAAGACTCCAGCTTTGATATTTGAGCACTGTTTATCCGGTTGCAGTGAAATTCATTTCTTAATTAATGTCAGGAGTGCAAAATAATCAATCGGTAACTTATGATATTTTGAATATGCGGTTTATTTGTTCACGCAGCTGCACTGAACAGCGACCGTTAGGGCTCTTAGTCCAAAAGTGTGCATATTTGGAGAAATATTGATTTATTCTCAAGTGTTAACAAAAAATATTTTGTCACGCAGAATATAATTTCTATTCATTTCCCACTGAGTTTTGCATCCTGAAGAGCTGAAAGAGCATTCACAGCACGCTCTGTCTCCTGTTCCTGTTTTTGTGCGAGTTATAACTCAGTGAGCGCTCATTCGGTCTAGAGTTGTCAATCATTTTACGTGACCATAATTCCTGCCCTTCTGAATGACGATGTCCTGTTCACTTGTGTGTGTTTTTTGTGCCATTTGGTGTATTTAATTAATAAAGGATGTTTACATTATAAGAAGATGTAGCGCTTAGCTTCTTCATGTTCGACTTCTCACTGGAACATAGCAGAATAAATGCTGTTCTTTTGAACTTTCTATTCACAAAGAATCCTGGGAAAATGTATAACTGTTTCCACAAAATTATTAAGCAGTAAAAATAGTTTTAGCATTGATAATGATAAAAAAAAAAAACCTTCCATTTATTCATTCTCCTCCGCTTTTCTGGAACTGGTTCGTGTGACAGCAGGCTAAGAACGGCCACCCACAAGCTTGACTTGCTACCAAAAATAATAACACTATTATTAATAATTGAGCACCAATAATAATTCATAATAAACACCAAATCAGCGTATTAGAATTTGTCACAGTAATGATGCTGAAAATTTAACTTTACGCCATTTCACCGTATGCATGAATAAATGCATTGGATTTTTTTTATTTTTTTTTAAACATTAAAAAAGCTTATACTATAAAGGAATGTTAAGGCCTATATACTGTATATTCCAAACCTTTTGTCCAAGAGGACAAGTATCATCCTGCACCTTTGTGCTAGACATGAATGATCCTAAATCATGCGGCTTGAGGACGTGTGTGATTTACTTTTCTAAATGGTCAGGGTTACCATTTTAGCCTAGCAGAGAATGGGCAAAATGTGATTTAATGCATGGAGAGACCCAAGACATATCTAGAAGCCACAGCATTAAAGAGACTTTGGTGTCAGCCTGGTTAACACCTAGAACACCCTACCCTGAATTTTGCACAGACAAGCACTACTTTTCTTCTGAAAACACAATATATTTATTATTATTATTATTTTATCACAGGGTGTGGTCATGAGCAAGAGCGAAGGAACCCTGACCATCATGACAGAGAAACATGATAACCTGAAGGCTTCTGTTGCTGACCATTTATCAGATGATGAGTTGAATGTCATGGATGAAGTGGAGCTCACTGTTTTAACTGTGAGTCAAATGATTAGGCTCTTTTTTTTTTCACCTGTATCTTTGGCTTTGTTGTTGATTGATTGTATTCGAAGCTTCATAACATACAAATGCTGTGTGTTGAAGGTGAATGACACCAAGAAGGCCACCCGACTCAAAAAGCTGCCTGAGGGCTCTGTGACCTTTAATCAACAAGCAAAAGGCAATGAAGACAAGGTAGTTTAGACTAACAAAAGGACTTGTTCATTCATAGTTGTCCTGTTGTAGATAACTTTATACATTTTTGTGCTCATTAAAACTTTCACATCTCTATCTGCAGTGGAAGCCTGTGACCATGGAGGCTGGTCCTAAAGAGTCGGGCTCCTTCGATGTAAGCAGTGAGAAATGCGAGGGGACGATTGCCAAAATCGCCCCAAAGAAAAGCCCAACCCAAGAAAAGGAGGTAGGCTTTTCACAATCCCACAACCTGAACACAAGAAACTGAAGAAGTATCTTGATATGTTTAAACTTGTTCTGAACTATTAATTAGATAATAACGTAAGACTGTAATGTTATTTAATCACATTTTAAACGTTAAATCTATAAAGCTGCATGAATAGGTGATGGATTTGTGTTTCTATTTGTAATGTAAAGTAGAAATTTGTACTGTAGCCCCACATTCACAAATAGATCTAGTTGTTGTTTGAGAACATCTGATTGGAGTAAACTGCTCAATGTCTTTGTGGTGGAAATTCACCTGTAAATTAAAGTCAGGCCATTCAAAGGTAAAAAACAAACACGATTTATTTGTCTATGAACATAATACAGGTTAGGGTTGGCACTACACAGTTTTAATTAATGGCATAATGATGTTTCTGCTTGTTTTAGTTTATATATACACTCACCTAAAGGATTATTAGGAACACCTGTTAAATTTCTCATTAATGCAATTATCTAATCAACCAATCACATGGCAGTTGCTTCAATGCATTTAGGGGTGTGGTCCTGGTCAAGACAATCTCCTGAACTCCAAACTGAATGTCAGAATGGGAAGGAAAGGTGATTTAAGCAATTTGGAGCGTGGCATGGTTGTTGGTGCCAGACGGGCCGGTCTGAGTATTTCACAATCTGCTCAGTTACTGGGATTTTCATGCACAACCATTTCTAGGGTTTACAAAGAATGGTGTGAAAAGGGAAAAACATCCAGTATGCGGCAGTCCTGTGGGCGAAAATGCCTTGTTGATGCTAGAGGTCAGAGGAGAATGGGCCGACTGATTCAAGCTGATAGAAGAGCAACTTTGACTGAAATAACCACTCGTTACAACCGAGGTATGCAGCAAAGCATTTGTGAAGCCACAACACGCACAACCTTGAGGCAGATGGGCTACAACAGCAGAAGACCCCATCGGGTACCACTCATCTCCACTACAAATAGGAAAAAGAGGCTACAATTTGCAAGAGCTCACCAAAATTGGACAGTTGAAGACTGGAAAAATGTTACCTGGTCTGATGAGTCTCAATTTCTGTTGAGACATTCAGATGGTAGAGTCAGAATTTGGCGTAAACAGAATGAGAACATGGATCCATCATGCCTTGTTACCACTGTGCAGGCTGGTGGTGGTGGTGTAATGGTGTGGGGGATGTTTTCTTGGCACACTTTAGTAGGGGTCGACCGATATGTGATTTTCAGGGCCGATACCGATTATTACAGATCAAGTAGACCGATAACCGATATTTTAAAACCGATATATATATATATATATATGTCTAGTGTAAAAATGTAAGTTAATGTCAAAATTAAGAATAACAGAGTTTTGACAAATACTTTCTTTAAATTATTTTAAACATATCTTTAAATCTGAGAACTGTTAATAATAACATTATTACAATTATTATTATTATTATTAATAATAATAACTAAAAAAAAAAATGTGCAGGGAGCACCCAGCAGCATTCTGTAAAACTTAAAGACTATTTTAATGGTTAAATTAAATTTTAGTAATCAAAAAGCATTTCTAATTAATTTAAATCAAACTTATTCAATTTATTTACAGTTTAATAAAAATTACATGTTTAGGGCCCTATGAAAAAACGAACTTTTATTTTGACGGGTTGCCGTGGAGATCTTTGAGTTTCTGTGTGTTTATGATATGACGATAACTTTTCTCAGTTGAAGCTTTAAAAAGCTCATGAAGTGACTAAGCGGCTCTGGAGATGATGTTTATGCAATCATGTCCTCATACAGTATAATGATGCGGCTGAGGCTGAAAACAGCGCAAGCGTCACGCGTGCTCCAGTGTGTGTGTGTGGTAAATGAAATCACGCGTCTGCACCATTCATTTAGAGACACGCAGGATTCATATTTAAATAGTCTTTTTGCGGTTTGAAATTCGATTTAATTTGTACTGACCTGCTTTTTATTAATTCATCAAGAAGTTGACAAATTCCGTGACATTCCGCTTTGTACAGTTAATTCCGTTTTTATGACTGGATTCTGCGATTCGGTCCGTGTTTTCTGCATCGCGGACATCACAGGACCCTGTTATATTGAGGTGTTTTGCAACTTCAGTGTAGTAATTTATTGCTACTTCAGCAAAGTCTGCTGCTGCCTTAACTTTGAGAGACAAGACAACTGATGCGTGATCAGTGCAGCAGTTCCAGTCAGCGAGTGCTGTCGGTGTGAGTGCTAAACTTTCAGTGCCTTCAGCTTTCTGCATTGATTGGCCGGACTCGTGACTCCCAACAAATCAGATGTGCGGGACATTGCATTGGTCTAGTCTACAGAGTGGTGAGTTCCGACAGAGGTGGCTGCGTCAGAGCCAAATATAGCGCATTTCAAAATTAAATTATTTTATCGGCAAATCGGTTTTGAAAATGGCCGATACCGATAACCATAAAAATGCTCAATATCGACGCCGATAATCGGTCGACCCCTACACTTTAGGCCCCTTAGTGCCAATTGGGCATCGTTTAAATGCCACGGCCTACCTGAGCATTGTTTCTGACCATGTCCATCCCTTTATGGCCACCATGTACCCATCCTCTGATGGCTACTTCCAGCAGGATAATGCACCATGTCACAAAGCTCGAATCATTTCAAATTGGTTTCTTGAACATGACAATGAGTTCACTGTACTAAAATGGCCCCCACAGTCACCAGATCTCAACCCAATAGAGCATCTTTGGGATGTGGTGGAACGGGAGCTTCGTGGCCTGGATGTGCATCCCACAAATCTCCATCAACTGCAAGATGCTATCCTATCAATATGGGCCAACATTTCTAAAGAATGCTTTCAGCACCTTGTTGAATCAATGCCACGTAGAATTAAGGCAGTTCTGAAGGCGAAAGGGGGTCAAACACAGTATTAGTATGGTGTTCCTAATAATCCTTTAGGTGAGTGTGTGTGTGTATATATATATATATATATATATACACACTTATACACAGGCGGAGCACTTTACACTCATCGAGGAGCTCAACACCTAAGTGGACATGTTGCATCTCGGAATTTTTACAGAAATGAAAGTAGGCACTAAGTGGCCAACTTTGCTTGGAAACAGCCTTCCCTCTCTGCTGAATTCCTAACAGATAAGAGCTGGTCTGAGGTCTATGGCTTGCGTTCTGTACACGTCTTTCGCTATAATAATAATAATACATTTTATTTAAAGGCGCCTTTCATGGCACTCAAGGACACCTTACAAAATTCATAAAAAAAAGACCGTAAACAATCAAACCACTACAGCAACAAACATTAAATCACATAAAAGCCTGCCTAAACAGATACGTTTTAAGTCGAGATTTAAAAACTGAGAGACTAAAAATGTTGATAACTTCTACCGGATGAGAGTTCCTTAAACGGTGAGCAGCATAGCCAAAAGCTTGTGACCCCATAGAAGTTCGAGTGCGTGGCAGAACAAGAGTAAGTGCAGAAGCAGATCTTAGAGTGCGGGAAGGAGTGTATATATGAAGAAGATCTTGAAGATATGGAGGAGCCAAATTGTTAAGTGCTTTGTAAGTTAAAAGTAATACTTTAAAATTTACACGGAATTTAGCTGGGAGCCAATGCAACTCCCGTAAAACAGGAGAAATGTGTTGGAAAATGGAAGTTTTTGTAATGACTCGAGCTGCAGCATTTTGTACTAACTGTAATTTATGAAGGCATTTGGAAGGAAGCCCATAAAACAAAGAATTACAATAGTCGATTCTTGATGTTACAAGAGCATGCACAAGCGTGGCAGTACTCTTGAGTGAAAGGACAGGACGCAGACGATTTATATTGTGAATATGGAAGAATGCAGAACGGGTAACACTATTTATGTGAGATTCAAAAAACGAAGTTGTGTCAAGAATGACACCCAAACTTTTAACCTGATTCGACAGAGGAACAGAACACTTATCTATTACCATAGAAGAAATATTCGACTTATTGTATTTTTTGAAACAACAAGTAGAATTTCTGTTTTACTGCTGTTCAATTTTAAAAAAATACTTAAACCAATTTTGTAATTCACTTAAACACTCAACAAGAGCAGAGGAGGGAAACTTTGAAGAAGGTTTAGAAGACAGGTAAAGTTGGGTGTCGTCGGCATAACAATGAAAATTAATATCATATTTCCTAAAAATGCTGCCAATAGGTAAAAGATAAATAATAAACAGAAGAGGTCCTAAAACAGAACCCTGGGGAACACCAGTGACAACAAAAGTGGGTTTTGATTTAAACTTTAAGTTGTATGAATTGAATACGATCTGTGAGATACGAACGAAACCAGCTTAAAGCCATACCAGTAATTCAAATGGATTCCAACCTGCTCAAAAGTGTGGGATGTGAAATGGTGTCAAATGCTGCACTAAGGTCAAGAACTATAAGTATTGATAGTAGACCAGCATCGGCCGCTAGTAATAAATCATTAGAAATCTTTATAAGTGCAGTTTCAACACTGAAAAGCACGAAACCCTGATTGTAACTGCTCATATAAACTATTGCAAGAGAGATGTTCGCGGAGCTGAAGAGCAACAATTTTTTCCAGGATTTTTGACAAAAACGACAAGTTTGAAATAGGTCGCAAATTAGCAAAATTAGACAGTACCAGTAAGAAGTGATGTATGCATACTAATCAGTGATTAAAGAGGAAAGAAATGATAAACCAGCTTTAACCAAGTGAGTCGGTAATGGATCCAGTTGACGTGACAGATTTAGATTTTTGTACAATGGAACAAATGTCCTCAACTGTTGGAATTTTAAAAGCAGAAAATGAAAATAAAGGAGATGGCACAAAGCTAGAATGAGTTGTTACAATCAAGGTTTGGTGGAACCAATTGCTGGTGGATGTTCAATTTTCTTATTAAAAAAAGAGCATAAATGCTTCACACAATTCTGTAGAGTTTATATGCCAGTTAGGACACTCAGGTGGCTTTAAAGTAGTGTTAACCACAGAGAATAGAGATTTTTGGTTTCCTACAGCAGATCCAATTAAACCTGCATAATAATCTGATTTCGCTGTGGAAAGTGCAGTCTTGTAAACTTGCATGTGATCAGCATACAATTCTTTATGAACTACAAGTCCAGTCTTGGAATACAAGCGTTCTAATCGACGCCCCTTGACTTTTAGCAGACGGAGATTCGATGTAAACCAGGGTGCAGAGTTGACAAACGAAACATTCCTGGTTTTCAATGGGACACAAGTGTCAAGGATCATTTGAAGGTTGTCTTTATAATACTTGATTAAATCATCAGAATTCCATGAATGGTCTTTGTAGGAAAGTGTGGACAGACATTCCCCAAGAATTGAGGGATCAATGTTCTTAATATTACGAAATGTGATTGTACGACTCAAATTAGGCTTAAACACAGATAAAGAGACATTGAAAGACACCAGCAGGTGGTCTGACAACGATAAGTCAGAAGTAGTGCAATTTCCAGGAATCACACCTGAACAGCAGACCAAGTCAAGAGTATGACCTTTTGAATGAGTTGGGACATTGATAAATTGCTGTAGTCCAAAACTATCTATGCATGATAAAAACTCTCTAGAACATGAATTTTCTGTATTATCCACATGGATATTAAAATCACCAACCAAAACCACGTTTGGAGACAATGAACAAAGAGAAGTTAAAAATGTTAAAAATTCCTGTTGGAATACAGAGTTGGCCTTCGGAGGCCTGTATACGATAGCAATGATAGTAGGTACGAATCCATTGATTTGCAAGGCAACAGATTCAAAGGAAGTATAATCAGTTTCGGGAAGAGTTGTAACTTTCCATTTTTCTTTATATAGTACTGCAAGCCCCCTGCCCCGACCAACAGTACGTGGTTTACAGATAAAAGCATATCCAGGAGGAACATAGTGATTCAAATGGTAAAAGTCATTACTTTTTTGCCAAGTCTCAGTGAGACAAAGAAAGTCGAACTTACGATCCAGCAACAGATCATTCACGAAAGGACCTTTATCAGAGATTGATCGAATATTCCATAGTCCAAATGAAAGATCGTTCTTACCGTTGATAGAGGTAGTCTTCTTTGTTGGCTTGACTAAGACACTGTGATCAATAGTCCGAGCATGTTTCCCTGGAGGATGAGGGTTCGTAGACCAAATGGAAGGAATTCCACTTGGAGAGACAACCTTAAAACTCCTGCGAGATCCACGATGAACATATTTACGGCGTGGTGTAAAAACAATATCCTGATGTAAGTTAAAAGCAGACGGAGGCTCGCCGTAGTGCATGCGTAGCTGCAACAATTCTGCTGCCGAGTAGTGATAGAGCGGATACACAGGATGGAAGATTGAGCAGAGGACAATCCACACAATTGAAATCCAGATAGTCAGTTTGACGATCATCATTGCCGCAGCTGAGGAGGATAGAAGAAAAATCTGACAGCCTCGAACCAACTTGACAGGTGAGCAGGAATCCAGCAATGCCGGCAACAGTCTCAGGTAGCAGCAAAATCTCGGAGAATCCAAAATCTTGCACAAACGTACAAAAAATGAATAAGCGAACGGACAGAGAAAGCCAGCGCTGGATCTGCCTCCTCCGGGGCAGCGCTTGCAGGCTCACCACCTGCTCCTATTACTGGAGAGGTAGGAACCTTGGGCACAATCCAAGCCGGGGTCTCAGCTTGTGAGAGTTAGCCGGCCCGAACTCCAGGCACAATACGTTGACCGAAAGCGAGCAAGTCCCTACCCTCTAGTAGAGACCATGCGAGCAGGAGAACTGATTTAGCAGAATTTTTAACTCACTGCTTGCAGTGGCTCAGGGGCGGTCTCTGCAGTGCAATTGCACCACAGATTAGGTGCAAGAGGATAAAGAGGGACGCAAGGATTTACATTACCTTGTTCCTCAGGAACCTGGCGATCAGGACGTGCTTCTGCATCACGATGAGTGTTGTTTAACACCGAGGCAACGTCATTTTGAGGGTGAAGGAAAACAGCCTACTCCAACCCATCTTGCAGGAAAGAGAGCACTGAAATGAACGAAAGCTTTCAGGATCTCCTCTGGAGAGAAGACGCACTCAACGACTAGGTTCCACTTCTAAAGGCGTCAGCACGCTACCCATTTCTAGGGGGTGCTCGCAGAAGTGATAACTACCACATGTACCTGTGATAGCCATCTAAACCTCCGCATTCAGTGAACGCGGGTGCCATCGTGCCCGTCCCTGAAAATGTATTCAGGGGAAGTCAGGAAGGCTGTCGATGGGAACTAGGTCGAGTTGGGCCAATAAGGGGCAACTATGAAGACCTGTTCCCTCCTGACTTGGCACTGTAAGTGCAAGCGACTTTTTCTAGGGCGCAAAAAGACAGGAGCACTGCTCAACTGTAGCTGGTAGGAGAGCATTTCATTATAAAGCCCCTCATGACTGGAATAACCTTCCTCTTTTTTTGAGGTCTATTTCTTCAATTGGTTTATTCAAATCATCACTTTTTTCTTAAAACTACATGTTCTTGTAATTAGGGACCACAATGGTATTTTATTTAATGATCTATGTAGAAAACATATAGTTGTATACATCTTCTCTTTTCTGGTTTTTCTTTGACATTTCTGTGTGAGATGTGACGTTATACTGCATGTTACATTTTGTATAAGGCATACTGATAAATGACGCATTAGTTGTTTAATGTATTTGGCTGATTTTGGTTAATATACTTTATTAAGTGTGCTATGTTATTTGTGGGGTCAAGGGCAGGTGAAGCGAGTTAATGTTTTGTATGTGTGTCTGTGTTTTTCTTATGTGGATGCTGTGTGGTTGTCTTTTGTGTCTGTACATGTATTTATAGATGCAGGACCCCCTTGAAAATGAGATGTTACATCTCAAGGGGCTATCCTGAAATAAAATTCAAATTCAATCTGTATAAGTTCACTGAGCTTTCAGGAACATTTCTGCTCTTCACTTAGGTGTGAAGAACTTCATTGAGCTACAGGAGCATTTCTGCTCAACACATGAGTGTGATAAATTCACTGAGCTACAGGAGCATTTCTGCTCATCTCTCGAATGCGAAGAACTTCACTGAACTACAGGAGAATTTCTGCTCAGCACTGAGTGTGAAAGGATCACTGAGCTTCAGGAGCACTGCTGCTCAACACACGAGTGCAATGAACTTCACTGAAATTCAGGAGCATTTCTGATCAACATGAGTGTGATGAATTCACTGACTTGAGCAGGCGCCAGACAACCATGAGTCGCAGTCGCTTTTGAAAGGCTCACTGGGGACTATTTGGGCCCCTGGGGCAGCTGAGAGCCAGTGTCTGTCCAAGGGTTATCCGCTTGGACAGAAACGCAACTGGCAGGGAGACGAAACCGGAGAGGCAATTGAGCGGCCCCGGAATGGTCATGACCCAGCTGGACCCCAGGGGATGGAGTCTCCACTTGCCCTGGCTATAACTGTCGTGAGGCTCGTTGGCGGCACGATTGAGTAATGCGGGAAGAGTGGAACAAAGCGTCCTCAGAAGCTTCTGACTCCGAGGAGGTGACGGGTGAGTTGTGACATGCAAGGGAAGCTTGCACCGCGGTCGTAATGTCTAACAACTCGAAGCATGAATGCCTGTGTAGTCGAGGGTCGCCCAGGCCCCCATTAAAACACGCCCTTTATACATGGCCCCTCAGTTGAAGAGGGTTTGGCAGCAGACCGGGATGAACTATAGTCACACAGGGTGAGCTGCTCTGCCACAGTCACCTCGGGACCCGATCATGAAGCTAGCGCTGAAGCGGTCATCATATGGAGGAAGCCAATGGCTGCATCTACCATATGCCCCAGGAGCCTCTGAAAATTATTTCAGTGGGACCTTTTCTCACTTCAACACCAGCTGAACACATTCTCATTGGAGAGACGTGTTGGACCGAGTCCATCTCCAAAACTGAAAAAGAGATACGCAACCCGTAGGCGAGATTACTCTCTCCCAGTTGACCTGAAGACCCAATGGGCTCTGGAGCACTCGAGGGGAAGGACTCTGTACTGATACTTCAACCCTCACACGCAACACACAGGATGGCCTGCGGCGCGGAAGCTAGAGATCTGAAGCACGTCTTTCAGGTCGGAGCTGCAGACCAATCTTGGGCCAAGATGGTCACGACCCACCACCTAGTAGCATGAAGAACGAGTTTACAACTGGCCTTCATACCAGCTGGAGGAGCGGCTATATCAAATCCTTCGCCAGCAGGATAAGATAAGCACGCACAAGTCAGGAGCACTGCTCAACACTAGGTGTGAAGAATATCACTGGATTTTCAGGAGCACATCTGCTCAACACCTAATGTGATGATTATCACTGACTTGAGCGGGAAAGCCTAGCCTGAGGTGGGGCAGCAAAGTAGAGAGAGTAATGTTAGTGTGCTGTGCAAAACTTACCTGTCTCCACTAGCGGCAGGGGGCGCGTGAGAAGGCGGATGACCGGGTCCTCGAATGTACCAAGCTGCCTGCTTGCGACCAAGAGGGAGCTGAGGGGTGTAAGGCTATACAGGGTCACACCCTGTATAGCCTGGGGATATTTAAATTAATTAACCAATCATACCATTGATCAGCTCTACCAAACTTGGATGTCTTTTTTCCAGTAATAAACAAACATTGTAAAGTTGTTTTGATTGATACTGTGAAGCAGCTTTGATACAATCTGTATTGTGAAAAGCGCTATATAAATATATTTGACTTGACACCCGCCAGACTGGCCCTCTTGGGACCCAGGAACAGATGAAATTGCTCTTTCTTTGAAGTGTGGGTACCGCTTGCTCCGCTTTTTTTAGGGAGCCAGCGGCGGAACAGACACACACACAAAGACTCCACCCGTCCCTCACCCAGGGGGAGGGAGTGATCGTTTTTGCCAACTCCAAAAGCATCCTCATCCATCCCTGGACGGCCCGCTCCGGAATGCTTTTGCTGTCGCTTGCCACCTGGCTTGGCAGCGCCTGGAGCGGGCTGGGCGTCTCTCCTACGGCCGGCTCCATGCTGAGGCCTGGGTGGAGGCTGCGCGGAGGCACAGCGGGAGCGGCGGCTGGGAAACACCCTCGGCGACGAGCAGGCGGAGGAACTGCCACCGGCAGCGGGGTGGAGGCAGCAGCGGGCCGCCGGGGCAGCATGTGCCGGATTACCTCCGTCTGCACTTGGGAAGCAGTTCTCCGCCGCGTCGCCGACCAGCCCAACCTGGGAAATTGGGGAGACCAGGAGCCGAACCTTGTCCGCAACCGCCATATCAACCAGGCTGAGCCAACGATGGCGCTCCCGGACCACTAAGGTGGACATCGCCAGGCCGATCGCACACGCCACGACACTCATGCCCTGGAGGGCGAGGTCGGATGCGGTGCGGTGCTCACCTATGAGCGCACGGTCTTGGCTACCCTCGTGCATGCCATGGGTACCCTGGCCTGACAGACCTGTAGAAGCGCCATGGCACGCAAAAGGAAGTGGCTTGCCCAGAGGCTTTGTAAACTCTGCCCGTCGGAACGGACGAGAATTCACAGGCCTTAACGGGGAACGAGGATCCCCCCAAAGGAAGCGGCCGCCAGACACAGGTGCACCTGTGTCATGACAGACCACTCCAATGGAGGGACACCTCGCAACCCTTCACCGTTCCTCCATCAAGGGTAGTGAGGGGGAAAAGCTTATTTAGGCAGTTTCTGGCAGAGAAACGTGCTGTTCACCACCTGATAAGCTCTCATGCATTTCGGAATAGAAAAGCACTGGGGCGGTGAGCTGAGAACCAGCGCGGCCCGCCCCGAGATGCCAATCCTCCAACCGAATTGAATGGGACACGGTGGAGTTTCCACTCGAGCCCGGCAGCCTCGGCGGCCCGTTTCAGCATAGCTGACATTTCTGGATCTGGCTCGGGCAATGTTACACTCCCAGAGGGAGATAACACAGCCGAGTTGTCATCTCCAGAGGTCAGCTCACCCTCCGATGCTGCTATCGACATCTTTTCCTCTAGAGGAACCCCCATTGAAACAGCTGATCGGTCCATTATAGAGGGACCAGAATGCTCAACAGGAATTCCATCGGCTCCGGTGTGATGGAGGAGTGAGGAGCCCACAGGGAATGGTTACCGGGCGAGACATCCATCACTATCCTCCGATCACCCAGGGGTGGGGCATGGTAATGGCACCCGGGGGTGGGGCATGGTAATGGTGTCTCGCGCTTCGCGGACGAAGGCGAGTCTCGATCTCAACACCGCAACAGTCATATTCCCGCAATGAGAACATGAGCTGTCCACAAAAGCTGCCTCAGCATGCTGAACATATAAATATATATGCATACATATTTATATACAAATAAACATACAGCCCAAACACGTGATGCAACAATTGTGACTGTCAGAGAGGAAAAGGAAACGATCGCATCCAGAAACGCACAGGTGGAATGACATCTTGAAAAAGACGCAAACGCACCCATGTTGCTCTTTTAGGAAGTGAAAACCTCTCGGCAGTGCCGGAGCACACAGGGGAATGACTGCTGCAACACTGATAGAGGCATGGTGCAGCCTGTATCAGTGAAGCACTCACACTCTCGCCCTCAACCGACTGTCAGACAAACAAACAAACTTGGTGTGAAAACAGCAGTTGAGAGCTTGAAAGCTCGCGATCACCGCTGCACTCGCGCTTTAAACACCGACACCAGGAGAGACTTCCCAAAGAAGCACCGATACACTCGCTCGTTGTATAACACTCTTTCAGAAGACCATACATGAAGCTCGGCTCCGAAGCGAAAGGCAAATGGTGCGTGCATCTACTTCTGTATTTATACCCGCGCCGCGGGGCGGAGTGTGAGATGCAAATCTCGCACGACCATGTGCATTGGCTCGTTCAATAATACTCGAAGACAATGGGCTCCCTGGCGTGATCCCATTTCAGTCGAGTCGACTACATCCGACGTTATCGACTGAAAGGGAACCAATGTATTTTTATTGTATCAATGTAACATCTACTTAAATTAAATTACAATTATATTACAGTCTAATTATAGTCTAATTAAATTACAAAGCGGTCACAGAGGTAAAATAAATTTACTATGGCTGCTATCTATTTCTAAAGTAAGCTACATGTGGGATAAATGTACTGTATGTGACAAAGTTGTTTCTGTGTTTAGAGTCGACTCCCCATCATTAGCTGACAGATTTATTCAAACATGCATATTGAAGAACAAAAATACAATTTAACAAAATGCTCCTCTCTAGAGTTCGTTTTTCTAGCTGACTAAAGAGTTTATGGACATTTAATGGCTTTTCTGAAGTAAATGAAACTTTACGTGCCATTGTTTACAAGCTATTTTATTGACTTCTTTCCGCTGTTGAAACAGTGAGCGATTACATGAGACATACATATTTTGGTCAGTTGAACTGTATCTTTCAACATACCTTCTGTTGTTCATTCATATTTATTTCCTGCTGTAACTAGTAGTAAAGCGCTGCTGCTTTGCTTGGCCGCGATCTGTCGCGCCACATTAAAGAGTGCCAAAATGGTATTTATTGTTTGAAATTGATAGAATTTGAAAGCTGAGACTTTGTTTCATATCAGAAGTAACAAAGCACAAAGCTCATTGTGATTTAGGATGCATGCTCAAAGCTGTAATCTCTTTACCTAATGCAAAGATAACAGAATAATCATGCTTATAATAATGTAAAAGCAGTGGTATTGATTGAATACACTAAGAAATATTATATTTACTGTACAATAAGCTGTAGAGTTTTATTTTATTTTTTGGCTTCCAGAAATGCATGTAAAAAAACATGCTGTTTGTTACCCTAGTAGTTTTGAGAACATAAGAGGGTTTTTTGGAAAGTCCCCTTGTGCTCTGCAAGTTGCATTGAAAAGATGCATGGATCATAATTATTTATAGAACCAGTGTGGAAAGGTTTTAATGTCATCTTTTATTTTTGTTTATAGCAGTTGTGTTGCAATTATTTATTTTCTTTCTTTTTAGCAGATGGACAAGCAAGAGCCCACTTTGGGTCTTCTGGTCACCACAGTGGAGGGCACTGAGAAACGGTTATCTTTTAGATCAGGTGACGTGATCACAAAGGCCACCATGATGATCGGTGACAAGGTCCAGTTCAACATTTCCACCAACAGCTTAACCAAGGAGGAGTGGGCTACCAATGTAGAGATCCTGGCAGAAACTTTCCAGACAGACTCTGAAGAGCAACGAAAGATAGTGAGTGTTTCTGTTGTTTTCATGGTGATTTGGCCCATTCATATAAGATGTTGAGTCTATACAATATTTAGGTGGTAGTTTTGAAGTTGGCACAAGAGTTGATTCGCAGCTGTACCATATCTTGGTCTTAGGTTAGCATGGTGCATCTAGCTGTCAAAGATGAAAGTAGCACCATTGCACTGTTGGTCATAATAGAACATTATTGTTATAGGCAAATAAATGTCATTGATTGATAGCAAACATGAGTGTAGGGAATGCACCAAAATCAAGATCATAACTTTTTAAACTAAGCTTTGTTTTGAGTAACTATTAATTCTACGAAAGAAATAATTATCTTTTAAGTTATTATTGCAGTGGTTCTCAACATTTTTGACTTGAAAGCCCCACATTGTCCAACATGATATTCAAAGGCTTCCTAATATTAGGTCATATATTTCTGCTGACCTCCTGTAAGTTTGCTCCTGTAAGAACCGCTGCATTATAGTAAAGCCCAAAGTACACTTCGGTTTTTATGCGTGCGCTAGGGTATGTATACAGTGTTCTTTCTGTGCACAGCCTGATTTTTTTTTAATAGCTTGCACATGTACGTTTTTGTTTTTTGTACTAATTAGTATGTCCACAAGGTGGCAACACTGGCTCGGGCTGTTGCTTCATGAACGAAAAAAAAAACTTAGAAGATGGACCAACAACAAAGTACAGAGCCTCGCACCTGACATGCGGACAAAAAAAAAAAAAAAATATATATATATATATATATATATATATATATATATATATATATATATATATATATATGGTGGCCATGAATTGAGAATTCATTCCCATGATTCTTTAATTCGTTCACTTTTTTTTGTTAAATCGTGGCCTTGTTGAACTAATTTATTCCCTCGTTTTTGATTTAATTAAAACAAGGGAACAAATTATTATAACATAACCACAGTTTAGTAAAACGATGGCACAAATTATTATATTGTAAGCATGATTTACCTAACGAGGGAAAGAATTAGTAAAAAATGCTGACATATTAGTAAGTTCTTGAAACGAATTCTTAATCAATGTCCACGATATGTATTTTTTTCCGGGGCTCTGTAAAAAAGTACTCAAGGCTGCAACAATAGACGCCCGCCTTAACGAGTGCTTGGTATGGCTTGGCTATTACGAAGACACCAGTCTCAATGTGACCACGGTTAATTAGTTTTATGTATACAGCGCTGTACTTGCACACAAAGCACTCTTCAGAGACAGGGAATATGAGTTATAATACACAGACTGATGTAGTTAATCATGGTTATTAGGACATCATTGATTATGGAGGTCCATAGGATAATTTGACCAGGGATATACCTCTACCCACCTCAAAAAAAACACCCTGGGATTTTTTTTAATGATTGCAGAGTCTTTGTTTGCTTTAACATCTCAGGCATATCAGGGTACATTTACACGACAACGATATGCTTAAAACTGAGAAGTTTTCCGTGGACATCAGTGTGTTTTTACAATGTTTTGATATGAGCAGTTTCATGTCACATTTATTTCTATAGCGCTTTGTCCAGTACAGATCGTTTCAAAGCAGCTTTTCCGTGACAACAGGAAAATCATTCTTTGATGCAAACAGTTAATTTCGTCTGTACAGCAGCTCTAAAAGAAAATAGTGTCATTGTTCAGCTGAAGTCAGATCAGTGTTGATTCAGTTCCGTTGGCAAAATCAATTATTCAATTAATTAATTTAATCTACAAAGCAGTTCTGCAGAAATCAGTGATGTCATCATCCAGCTCATTTCAGTTCTCATCCAATAGTGTCAGTACAGGCAGATCAATAATATTGTTGAATATTAAGTGTCCCCAACTAAGCAAGCCAGAGGCGACAGTGGGAAAGAACCCAAACTCCATCAGGGACAGAATGTAAACATGAGCTCTTTTTCAGGAAAAATGCCATCAGCCGGCATTTACACTACGTCCAATGAAACCTGGATAATTTCTTGTGCACGTTACTCATCTCTCCAAGTCAGTTTCTGATATGAGATCTGTGAAAGTAATGATTATTGTTCATATTTTTGGCGACTACTTTGGTCCATTTTCTTTTTCACCAGAAAACCAAAAAGGTTTATGGCATTTTTGTTTTTTTATTTTGGTGCATCCCTACATTTTAGCATTTGCAGAAGAACCAGAACCAGTGAGGAACAGGTGCTGTGTTTTGCCAGTGCTAATCTTTAAAATATCATCTTTGTAAAGTAATTCAAGATTTATTTTTGCTTATGCCGTGCTTCCATCTATTAGGGGCTTGTTGTCAAGCTGGATGATAATTTTGGGTTCATCAAGACACCACAGGACCCGCAGCTATTTTTTGACATAAGTGAGGTTATGGAGGACACCAAACTCACTTTGTCTGAGAAGGTTGAATTTACATTAGTACCGGTAAGTTCTCAGTCGACGAAACATCACGATCTCTGTTGCATTACATTATTACCGTGTTACTACAGTATCAAATTTTGTTCAATAACCTTTTGTAACTGCTAAATTTTTTCCTGCCCAGTATTTTGTTACTGTAGTTCTGGCTTTTGCTGGAAAAGTAAAGGATACATTTTGGATACTGATCTGTCAATCCAGCTTTTTGATGTAATTACTATACTATTTGAAGAATGAAGCAGCTGAAGGGGGAAATCACGCTGTTAGAATCAGAAGGCTGACTGAAAGTGTCTTCACATCGGCACCAAAATTAGAGGCCTTTGGGGTAAAAGAGAAGGTGCAGTACATCAGTTTTTTGTTCTAAGATTTATATACTAGGGCTTACACGACTACTCGATTTTACTAGTCATCCAAAAAAATTGTTAGTGGGTCAATACCTAATGAATCCCAATACACTGTGCAGCATCAGTGGACAAATACATGTCCCTCTTGCTTAGTTTCTGTTAGCCTCTGTGTAGTTAGCAAGAATTTGGGCTTTTATATGAACAAAGACCATCTCATATGTTTGGTTCTTTGTTTCTTTATGAATGATCAGCTTTCACTGTTTTCACCTTTTGCTTGATCCTGAATATATCTGTCCGTGACAGGTTGCTATACCAAATGAATATGCAACAACACTGGGGAAAGTTTGAGGAAATGGGAATGTTCCTCTTGCTGTCACCATGTATGAAATGAGCTAAACTCAAGTGATAGATCCACTGTTAGATGGCAAAGATCCCTATGCATGCTACTTGTATCAGAACTAATCGACTAGTCAGTGCAACCCCTAGTTTATACAATAAAGATATTATCAGTTCAGTAATTTTACGTGGTTTAGTTGATCTCTAAATGTGAAGTCTATCACATTTGCTTGGCTGCCTGCAGAAGAAAATGACCATCAAATTGCTGAAGGATCCAAAAGAATATATCAAGGAAGAGGTCAAAACAGAGGACAAAAGCAGTAAATCAATGGATGTAGAGTAAGTAAATCATGAGTAAGTAGGTCAGTTTAGCCCATTAGTGTGTAGATGTTCTGAAGTAGTACTTCATTGGAACGTAATCACAATAACAGTAAGTCTGACAATAAAATAATAAATCTCCTTTTTGTCATAGATGGGGGGAAGTGAAATGTCGGTCACAATGCAAAAAATGTGCTCCAAAAAAAGTATTTTATCTTAATTCGTTTGCTTTCTTGAATACAAAATACAGCATGTCTAGCAGAAAATAATTAATTAGTTAAAAAAAAAAATTGCTAAAATTTAATGTCAAGCGCATAGAATGGACATCGAATTTTATAATACAGATATTTCACATAATGATAATAATAGTTAGTTATGTATATGTAGTTTACATCTTAATGAGTCTTTCCAATGAAAAATGTTGTTTTAAACATTTGATTAAAAGGCTTGTTATTGCAAAAAATTGTGTATTGTAATTATTATTGTCTATAGTAATAATTATTAAAATTAATTTAGCTACTTATTCATATAGTATGTATATTTAAGGTTTTCCATTGTAGATCTTCCACTTTTCACAGTTGTCTTTTTTTTTTTTTTTTTTTTTTTTTTAAACATTGTTGTAACATTTAATACATTTTAATGTGATGTGTGTTGACAATTTCTTGATCTTTAGCAAGCCAAACAAGGGAAAAGACAAGGCACCACCATCTTTGTCATCTGTAAAAGATCTGAAGAAGGAAAGTGAAATTAAACAAGAGAGGACCACAGCTAAAGGTGATAGAGTGCGGAGCAGAAGCAGGGAAAATAGTCGACGTAGGTATAGTCGAAGCAGAAGCAGAGAAAGTTGCAGACGCAGATATAGTCGCAGCAGAAGCCGGAGCCGAGACCGAAGTAGGAGCTACTACAACAGATACCGAAGTTCCAGCCGTGAAAGGAGGGACAGTCGATACAGACACAAACGCAGTCGTAGCAAAGAGCGCCGACGTAGTTGCAGTCGCAGCAGAAGCAGAGAAAGAGGCACCCAAAGTGCCAGGAAGAGAAGCCACAGCCCAGCCAACAGATACGATCGCTATGCCAAACAAAGCAGTAGTAAAGATTCAAGCAACAAAAACAGAGCTAAAAGCCCTAATAATGTAGATGATGAATTATTGAAAAAAAAGAGAGAGCTAATGGAACTCAACGAAATGATTGCACGTAAGAAAGCTATTGTGGCTATGGAGCAAAATGCAAAAAAAATTGAACCTGAGCTTGAGATAGATGGAAAAAGTGGAGTTACAACATTTGATTATCAACATGTGCATCGTGAAAACATGTGGATGCCTGACCTAAAACCAGTGAAGTCCATCTTGAAGAAACAGTCTGAACCTCATACTGATCATCAATCTCAGGTTTGTTTTTACTTGGGGCGCCTTGGCTTTCGTTTTGTATATTTTCTATTGTATATCTCACTGTCTCTTATTCTTTAAGGCTTCTGCAAGCAAGGAAACTACTGCTCCATTTTTAAAGAGTGACAGTCAAGAGATGCAAATTGGATACCGTCAACAGACTAGTGCTTTTGGCTCAAATACACCTGGCTGCTCTACATTTGAAAGTAATTCTGAGAGGACTTTGACCAGTGCGTGGCCTGAGAAGATATCTTTACCTCAGATTGAGGATCCAGAATTGGTGAGAAAAAAGAAGCATTTGGAAGAACTCAGTGAGTCCATAGCACGCAAAAGAGCGATATTTGCCTTGGAACAGAAGGTCAAAGTTGGTCGGGAAGTGCCTGAAATGGAAGCAGAATATGAGTTTGAATCACACACAGATGACAAACTTGTAATGTCTAAAGGGAACTTGTGGAGCTCTGAAATGAAACCTGATGTTCAACCGAAAAAGTCAATTTTGAAGAAACGCTCAGAGATTCTCAGCTCTCAGGTTTGTTCATTGTAAAGGATATAAAGATTAGCACTCCTTGATGGAAAAACCAGCTTAAGGTGGTGAAGGTTTTTTAAAACTTGGTGGCTGAGTATTTACTGGCTGTTTGCCAGGTTATGCGCCCCACCAGCTATGGTGGTCTATCGGGACTGATTTTGGCCAAGATGGTATTCTACGTTGTGACCATTTTACAGTCTCATCTGATTGATCATAAAATGACTGGTTTTGACCATCTAGAAACCATATCAAACCAACTACCATCTGAAGCTGGTTTTAGCTGGATGCCCCAGCAGTGCTATGAAAAATACTTAAGCGCTTTTCCACCATCTGGCTGAACAGTTCTGAGCATGAGTTCGGTACCAGCAGCATTTCCTCACGTTTAGCCAACTGTACTCTTTACAGGAAAACAGTGTTGGTGGAAAAGTGTTAGTGATGTGCGAAACCACGACAGGTCACGTACACCCCATAATGGAAACTGGTGTGATTCATCAACAGTAACCCTTTGGCTCAATGGTGGAAAAGCGCTATTGGAAGCCAAAATGAGCTCAGTGTTTTAAGGAAAAGCTACCTGTCACTACAGTGTAATTTGTGAAATTATTATTATTATTTTTTTATTTGTATCTTTGCAGAGTGATGCAACCTCAGTTGATGAATATGGTCAACCATGTCAGGATGATTCTACCTTTACAAAGATACTTTCTCAGACGACAGCAGCTTTGCCATTCAACAGGTCCTCAAATCCACAGCCCATTCATCCTGGTACTTTTGGCTTTTTCAAGCAGATCATAAACGAGTCTTCAGCAGCCACACAAGTCAGTGAATCGCCTCCTTTTAACAAGCTAGCAATCCCACAGCCACTCACGCAAGCCTCCAGTTCAAGGTCTTTGCATGACCAGAAATCTTCCAACGTGTCCAAAGGTAACAATTCTCATGATGACCAACAGAGGGCAACATCTCACCAGCCTCCTGACCATCCTCATAGCAGTAACCCTTCAACAAGTCAAACTTCACCATCAGGTCAAAAGCGCAATCTTACAACTCAAATGGAACGCTTCCTTAGTGCTCTCAACAAGGCTGACACCAGTGTTGTTAACTCATTGTTTCAAGAGGCAAGAAAGGATCTGGCTTCAATGAATACACAGAAACCCCCTCAACCACATTTAGATAGAAACATACCCTTCATGGATGAGATATATGATCCTTTTAAGGAAGATGAAGACAACAATCAGCCTTCAGTTATGGGTAAACATTCTGGCCAAGAACGAGGTAAAAAGCCTATGAAGACTGAAACCCGTTTGAATGACCCTAGAAAAGATTATCTTTTGCCTCATGAAAGAGCTGTTCAGGATGGTAGTGGCTTTTCACAACTTGTTGGAATGAAGTATGGTGTGGATCCTACTGTAAAAGCAGAAAAGAAAAGTCCATATGGGCATCCGATGGTTTCAGAAAATTGGAGCATGCATCAAGATCCAAATCAGTTTTCTGAGCAATTGAATCGGTATGAAGAGGGCACTGATCCGTATGCAACACCGCACGAACAGTACACTGATGATCACAGTCGGTATAGGGAGCGTAGTCAGTCTGTTGAATACCAGAAAGTCAATCCAAATGTCCTGCTTTCTTGCGTAGAGAACAGAGAGACTCCTGATAGTAATTTTGACAAAAGCTTAGCTCGTCAGCAGTCCGAAGAAAGCAATGAAGATAAAGACAGAAAGTCAGAGAACTTTGACAAAATTCAGAGTCTTCTGCAGACAATAGGACTTCATCTAGACACAGCAGAGGTTAGCAAATTAGCAGACAGGACACAAGAGCGGTTGTATGGCAAAATGAGAAAACCTTACAGTGCTGCATCTCACTCCTTTGATCAAAAAAGGGAGCGATCAGTGAGCCAATCTGAGCAAAGGGGTAGTAGTAGTAGGGCAGATTCCTCAGACTCTGAAGGGGTACGATCTGTTTCCCCAGCTCAGTCCTCAAACCGTAAGGTTTACATGAGCTATAAGGACACTGTAAAATACAAAGACCAGCACAAAGGGGAAGATGTAGACCTAACTAGCATTAAGAGAACCGTAGTGAATTTGAAACCAACAACAGACGAGCAAGATCCTTACGAAACTTCATCTGAGCAGTCCGCGGTTTCCCAAGTTTCGTTCCAACCAGTGACCGGTTTAACCACAGTTCAACCTGATTGTTCCCAGTATGCCCAAAATCTCAATGTTCTCACCTATTCCACTTCCCAATATTCCCAATACCAAAGTAGTGACCAACAGTTTTGGGGTGTGGCTCCTGGTATGTACCCTTATGGCACTGTGCCGCCATCCCCTAATTTAGGTTATGCTAGTGGTCTCCAAGCAATGGCTCCACATATGATGGCTTATAGTTCATACACTGCACAAATGGCCAATCCATATTGTGTGCCGCCTACACACTCGATGCCATATCCTTATGGTCCTCTACCTACTCACAACCCTCTCCACCTTTCCTCAATGGACACTTCCTACAATAACCAAGTGGCTATGCAAATCCCAACAAAGCCTGTTAGGTGCCTCAAAACAATAGAAACAGTCCAAACAGTCCCAACAGTCCAAACCGTTAAAGCGGGGCCTGCCAGTGCACTTGTTAGCATACAGCCTACAGAAGAGAATCAAGCAAAAAGTACATCGGAGGAAGCCAAGAATAAACAAGTTGCTACCATAACAGAAGACGACATCAAGGCTAAGCAGAAGAAACGGGTATGACATCTTTCTTCAAACTTTTCACATGTGGAATCCTTTGTTTGTTGGGTGTTCCATAATATACATTGTTATACTTAATTGCATACTCATGTCATACTTTGTAATTCTGTGATATGGCAAATATTGGAAGCTATTCAAGGACAATGTTGCATTGAGCTAACTGTCTTCAGCTTATAAACGCACATGTAACATTCGGAATCTGTGATAAATCTACTGATTGTTTTAGCACAATTTTGTCAGTGAGAGAGTTTTGTTCTTATATAATTGTACTCTGGGCAGCTTGAACAGTTTAACCAGAGAATGAAGCTGAAGAAAGAGCAGCAAATGGAAGCCCAGCGAGCACGTGGACAAAATCGGAATTCGGCTACAGGTATTAGTATTTCCAGAGTCTGTAGGTTCAGGCATTTATTGACTACTTTATTTATTGAGCTTCAGATGTTATTACCTGCATAGTTTTTAAAAATTATTATTATTATTATTCTTTTGTCTTGCAAGAACCTTAGTCATACAGACCAGTACTTTTATTCCCAAGAAAGGTCTATTCAGGTAGTTCTTAGGTCATAACGGGGACTATATGACATCATGATGTAGCTGACTTAGTCCTAACCTAGTCCTTTGTCATGAGATCAGGAAACATTATTTTGCAGTGTGGAGATCATGGAATGTATCAAAAGTGGGGGATGCAAATAGATGCTAGATGTGGCATCCAGATGAACTCTATCAAAAGTCAGGGGTTAGCAGAGTTGTTAGTGTCTCTGTCTGCTTATTCTTAATCATAAAGTGGATGATGTCTCTTCATTATCATTCACGCTATATAATGGCTTGAAGCATTCTGGACAAAACATAGGCGCTGATTGGTGGTTCTTAAATTAGCGCGGGCTAAATGAACCAATGACGTTTTTCTTAATATTGATATTTGTTGACATACTGTTAGGGGTGGGAGATATTGACAAAAATGAATATCTCTATTTTTTTTCAATATCTCGATATCGAAATTTTTGCAATCCTTCAAAGAAATGTGTGCAAACTGGCAAAGAAGGTCCAGTTGGTCTTTTGACCTGCTGCATTTGACCTATTATTGTATAGAATTACTAGTACATAAAGATATGAGACATTATTGATTTAAACATGAACCAAGTTACTGTACTAAATATTTATTGTAATACAGTAGTTCCTGTTCACATATCGCGTCTTTTGCGCGCTCAAGTTCGTTATTTCAAATGTAGGCGTGCGGTATGCGCGCTCATAATGGAAGCGACGCGGTCTTAATTTGTAATACAACTACGAAGTTCTTACCTGTGTGTTATGACGACACGCTCGTTTTTTCCAAGCGCGTCCGCGCCGCATCAAGATAAAAACATCTCAACTTTTCAGAATGCCGCAAGCGTTTTCCTTGCTGTAACGGAGAGTGCAGCTGATGGTTGCGCTTAGCAACGACAGACGCCTCCGGAGCGCAACCGCCCTAGCGCTTTGGAAAAAGGAGAACGCGGCGCGCCTAGCGTTTTCTATGCGTTTTTAGGTGCTATATGTGAATGGCACCTAACGTGCGCACGGCCATAGATATCATATAGAGCAGGGGTGTCAAACTCAGTTCCTGGAGGGCCACAGCCCTGCAGAGTTTAGCTTCAACTCTAATTAAACACACCTGATCCAGCTAATCAAGTCCTTCAGGCTTATTTAAAAACTACAGGTATGTGTGTTGGAGCTGGTTGGAACTAAACTCTGCAGGGCTGTGGCCCTCCAGGAATTGAGTTTGACACCCCTGATATAGGGACTAGATGCCCTATTGGCCGCTGTGGCGCAAGAAATGCGGCCGCCATCTTAAACCGGTCATACTCTTATTTGCGTTGCATAGCAGCAGTAGATGCCAGAGCACTGTGCAGCATATTCCTGCTCAAATCGGCGGACCATCACTCGGGGATTACTTTTCACAAGTAAGATTTAACATTTAACATTACCGTACTATTGTTTGTATTTTGTGAGTAAAATATTCAATGTGTCCTGTATCGTAGCTACGTGTATGACCTTTGCAGCAAAAAAACCCGCGTGAAAATCAGTTCGGTATTCAGTGAGATATGATTAATTAAATGCGCTGACAGCTCATTGCACCTGCCAAACAGATTACACTGAGCCGAGCGGGTGACCGGTTTAAGATGGCGGCCCCACGGCTCGTCCGCGCCAATAGGCAGTAGCGGTCGATAGGGCGTCTATCTATATGATGTCTATGCACACGGCACGCTGTAATGACGTAAGGCGTCAGGGGCACTGAGGCATTATGGGCAGTTGCCCGTATTAAAACAAATGTTTTAGTTTGTACTAAAAAAAAATGTTTTCTTGAAGTTAAAAGAAGCCCTGTTCGGAGGCTATTCCGGTGGATCTCTAGGACGCCACAGACAGTTAAGAAAAACTTTTTAACTTCAGACTTCAGTTTTCTGCAAACAACCCATATTTTGCCTTTTCTAGCAGCTATTTTATTAATCGTACATCGGCTTTACTCTTTACGTTTTTGGATTGTTGCTTCAACCTAAGAAACGTCATAAGACACAGGTAAGAACTTCGTATTGCAAATTAGAAGCAGCTTACTCTCGTGCAATTAAGGAACGATCGTGATTTTGTACAAAAAACCCCCCATAAAATAGTCAAACAAACCCCTACAGTATTAAAATCGCTACATATAATTGTTTAGAAGGTTATAGTGTGCGTTATTTGTTTTCTCTTTAACTTCCTTCAGCTCTTTTCATGTTTGGGGGGTCGGATTGTACAAATTATGAAATATTCGATATCCCAATTTTGCATATCGTCCAGACAACAATTTGGATATTATCGTCCAAACGATATATCGCCCACCTCTACATACTGTTTAATATTACAAATACTGGTAATATGAGTATGTTTAATGCCAGATATATTAGATGATTTATTTGTAATTGAAACATTTATTTATATGCCAAATTTCTACTAGACTTCAAAATTAACCCGGGCCTGGGCACCCCCCCTGCTTCCACGATCCATGGTGGAGATTAATGGGTTATTTATTTAATAGCCGACCTTGAAATTAGAATCTCGATTTAAATTGTGAATATAATGGTAATAGTTTTTTAAATGGTGATTTTATGTTTTAAAGCAGTGTTTCTCAACCCTGCTCCTGAAGGACCCCCAACACTGCACGTTTTCTTTGTCTCCCTAATCAAACACGCCTGATTCAACTCATCAGCTCATTATCACATGGGGATATTTGTGATAATGAGCTGATGAGTTGAATCAGGCGTTTTATTAGGGAGACAAAGAAAACGTGCAGTGTTGGGGGTCCTTCAGGAGCAGGGTTGAGAAACACTGTTTTAAAGTATTAGATTTTTTCAGACAGCAAGCTGGAAACACTGTCTACACTGGATGTGCGCATTAGAAGTAGATAGTTTGCAATATATTCAGTGGCGCTGTCTACACCGGAAGTCTCCGTTACAGCATGTTGGGATGCACTTTCTTTTGACAAAGTTTTTCTGAAGTTTCTCTCTTTTTTTTTCACTTTTTAGATCCGTTTCTTACACTATTTTTCATGATATTTAAAATCATATTATAATGTCTAAATACTTTGCAGCGCATTTACCATTGCCGTGAGAATTTGTCAGCGAAATCCAGTAATTTCAATAGGAATACACGTGATCAGGTCAGGGTGAAATATTTCCCCAAATTTCACAGTGTTCAGTTGGTCACGCAAGTTCGCCACATCGCCCAACAGAAAGCTTCTTGGGCTTTGAAGTGACTTCTGCGTGAGCTGTGAATTTGGTTAATGTGACCGCACCTTTACTTCAAAGTCATGGTTTGGTGTTTTGCAATTGTATCAAAACTAGCATAAATGCTATTCTTAACTAGCTCATGCTAAGTCAATTTTTACACCAGTGGATTTTTGTTGAAAATAAATTAGGATTTACCCATGCTTTAGGGCAGAGGTCTTCAATCCTGCTCCTGGAGGGCCACTGTCCTGCAGAGTTTAGTTCCAACCTGCCTTTGTATATTCAAGCAATCCTGAAGAGCTTGATGAGCTGATTCAGGTGTGTTTGATTAGGGTTGGAACTAAACTCTGCAGGGCAGTGGCCCTCCAGGAGCAGGATTGAAGACCTGATTTAGGGCGTTGTTGGGACATTAGCTTCAGTGCTTCTAGTACCGACTCAACGCCAGTCGCTTCCAGTGTAGACGCGTGTTCTCGCGAAACAGTAGATACAGGTCAGATGGTAGATGAGATAAATTGTACCTTAAATCTCTTTTTATTTGTCAATTCATTTGCCCAAATTAGATGGAGATTAGATGGGATTATGAACAGGTCTTCTGTTATAAATATCACTTGGTAGGTCTTGAAGTGATGTTAGATTATGGACCACCATTTTAAAAAACAAAGCAAATGTTCCTGTTGAGGTTAATGTACACCCATTATTGTAAAATATTTACAGGTAAAAGTTCCCCCAGTGAGATAAAGAATGTGTGGATATGTGGCCACTCTCTTGTGTTTTGGGCTGAGAAGAGAGCAACTTCCCCTGAGTTTGGAGTGCAGTTGGGCATGCACCCGAACTGTGTGCGCATTTGCTGGAAGGGCGTGCAGGGCATGACGTGGCAACAGCTTGTACCTTTGCTGCTCCAGCTCAAAGACAACTGGCCCAAACCTGATGTGCTTATAATCCACTTGGGTGGAAATGACATTACCACAACTGCTCCAGAAGCCTTTATTTCGACTGTGAAGAAAGATATGACCTCGTTGAAGAGCATATTCCCCCAATGCCTGCTGGTGTGGTCCAGCATCCTTTCACGACAGTCCTGGAGGGGTACACAAGATAGCAAAGAAATGGACATCATTCGTATGGCCATTAATGACAGCATACAAGAAATGATGCCGGGACTGGGTGGCACTGCTTTGAGCCATAGCAACATAAGTCCCTATTTGGGACACTACAGACCAGATGGGGTTCACCTCTCTGGGAAGGGCATTGATATCTTCAATCTCAACCTACAGGCTTTTCTGGAGAAATGGGAGCGTGAGACGAATAAGACAGAGACATCTGACCCATCAGTTTGAGATGATGAAATATCTGAAACGGTCATTTGTTTTGTTCAACTAATGCAGCTATCAACTTGTACAGTCCCATGTCTGTTGTTGTTTTTTTGTTTTTTGTCACTTCAAAATTGATTGTTATACAGCTTATGTAGAATGAAAACATTTCTTTTCTATACATATTACAAAAATATTTTGAAAGAATGTTAGGCTTGAGTTTTTACTTGTTCTGTTTTATACATTTAGTTTAATGACAAATAAAGACAAGACAATTTAATCACCTTACCTTACTGTTGTCTTATGATTTGAAATAAACTTTGCCTTGTATCATACACATGGGTTTTAAAATATAAAGAAAGTTTTCTATACCTTCCCTTGCGTGATTTATTTTATTTTAGTAAATTTAGCTGTCAGAAAGCATCCGCTCCATTTAACACATTTTACAATGATTAAATGCATTCCACAGCTCAAGAAAATTATAAAAATAAAAAAATCTGGGTCTGTTAGAAAAGTAGCCTCTTAATTATGCCAATGATTTCCAATGCTTTAGATCAGTGAAATCCAAACGGTATTGTGTACCACTGGGGGTAGTAAAAGATAAAAGATAAATCATACTTTGTTGGAGAAACTATCGAGAGTCTGCTGAGTCATGGAAACAAAGTGACTTGAACAGAAAAATACTTCAATTTAAATCTTAAATTTGATTGGTTAAACTCATACTGGAAGATAATTTCCCATCGTTAATCATTGTGTCTATAGACTGCTTAGAGAGGTTTAGTTAAAAAAAATTGTTCCATTTATTTCTATGGCTGTTACTTTTTTTCTCTTCTTTTACCTGCATAGAGCTACATTTCAACATTTAAGATTTCAGTACAACCTGTATCTATTAAGAACACGAAATAGGAATTGAGCAAACTAACAAAATGATCATAAGATTTCCCATCTCCCATAAAAACACTTTCACCAAGAGAAAATTTCCATCACAAACTGCATGAGATGATCCACACACATCAAGACCTTTACTCCACTAGACTAAAGAGAGGGCAGTGCCTGCTTATTTTATCTTGATGTTACAGGTAAAATCTTTTGTAAAATCACTTGTAGTTATTGCCTGGTTTCACAGGGGTTAGATTAAGCCAGGATTAGGTCAGTTTTAAGTAGCGTTTATAAGTGTGCCTGGTCTAACATGGTGTTCTGCATCTTGAGACAAAACAATGGCACTGACATATTTTAAGATATATCAGTGCAAGTTGCTTTCAGTTACAACAGCTCGAAAATGCATTTTAGTCTGGGACTAGACTAAAGCATTGTCTGTGAAACCAGGGGTAGATGTCCCTTTTAACATTTTAATGTGATCACATTCATGTTAACCTTTCTTGGTATGTCCCTCTGTTGTCTCTGCTTCTTCCTCCGTCCATATGCAAATGTAATCATCTTGGTGTCTGTCTCCTGGAATCAGAGTCAGTTAGAAAAACTCACTGTGGACTTCTCCAGGTAAGTGTTCTCACTTGATGAACGTCATTTGATTTGGTAGATATTTCGCATAAGTGTAGTATAGCCTAATAATAATAATAATGGAAATATTTACTTTTAAAGCACCCATATATTAAAATAATGGTTTAAACTAAGGTTAAATGTCTATGGCTGTGCCCTTGTTGTAAATCAATAAGAGTTAAAATATGGAGAGGAGAGGAAATTAACAATCTCTGTAGTGTGTATATATATTTCTGTACTGTGTGTGGGTGTATATACAGGTCCTTCTCAAAAAATTAGCATATTGTGATAAAGTTCATTATTTTCCATAATGTAATGATAAAAATTAAACTTTCATATATTTTAGATTCATTGCACACCACCTGAAATATTTCAGGTCTTTTATTGTTTTAATACTGATGATTTTGGCATACAGCTCATGAAAACCCAAAATTCCTATCTCAAAAAATTAGCATATCATGAAAAGGTTCTCTAAACGAGCTATTAACCTAATCATCTGAATCAACTAATTAACTCTAAACACCTGCAAAATTTTCCTGAGGCTTTTAAAAACTCCCAGCCTGCTTCATTACTCAAAACCGCAATCATGACTGCCGACCTGACTGCTGTCCAGAAGGCCATCATTGACACCCTCAAGCAAGAGGGTAAGACACAGAAAGAAATTTCTGAACAAATAGGCTGTTCCCAGAGTGCTGTATCAAGGCACCTCAGTGGGAAGTCTGTGGGAAGGAAAAAGTGTGGCAAAAAAACGCTGCACAACGAGAAGAGGTGACCGGACCCTGAGGAAGATTGTGGAGAAGGACCGATTCCAGACCTTGGGGGACCTGCGGAAGCAGTGGACTGAGTCTGGAGTAGAAACATCCAGAGCCACCGTGCACAGGCGTGTGCAGGAAATGGGCTACAGGTGCCGCATTCCCCAGGTCAAGCCACTTTTGAACCAGAAACAGCGGCAGAAGCGCCTGACCTGGGCTACAGAGAAGCAGCACTGGACTGTTGCTCAGTGGTCCAAAGTACTGTTTTCGGATGAAAGCAAATTTTGCATGTCATTCGGAAATCAAGGTGCCAGAGTCTGGAGGAAGACTGGGGAGAAGGAAATGCCAAAATGCCTGAAGTCCAGTGTCAAGTACCCACAGTCAGTGATGGTCTGGGGTGCCATGTCAGCTGCTGGTGTTGGTCCACTGTGTTTTATCAAGGGCAGGGTCAATGCAGCTTGCTATCAGGAGATTTTGGAGCACTTCATGCTTCTATCTGATTTCATTTTTCAGCACGACCTGGCACCTGCTCACAGTGCCAAAACCACTGGTAAATGGTTTACTGACCATGGTATTACTGTGCTCAATTGGCCTGCCAACTCTCCTGACCTGAACCCCATAGAGAATCTGTGGGATATTGTGAAGAGAAAGTTGAGAGACGCAAGACCCAACACTCTGGATGAGCTTAAGGCCGCTATCGAAGCATCCTGGGCCTCCATAACACCTCAGCAGTGCCACAGGCTGATTGCCTCCATGCCACGCCGCATTGAAGCAGTCATTTCTGCAAAAGGATTCCCGACCAAGTATTGAGTGCATAACTGAACATAATTATTTGAAGGTTGACTTTTTTTTTTGTATTAAAAACACTTCTTTTATTGGTCGGATGAAATATGCTAATTTTTTGAGATAGGAATTTTGGGTTTTCATGAGCTGTATGCCAAAATCATCAGTATTAAAACAATAAAAGACATGAAATATTTCAGTTGGTGTGCAATGAATCTAAAATATATGAAAGTTTAATTTTTATCATTACATTATGGAAAATAATGAACTTTATCACAATATGCTTATTTTTTGAGAAGGACCTGTGTATATATATACACACACACACACTTTTAATTGGAAAAGTCACGGAAATGTGTTAATCAATATGTGTAGGAACCCTGGATATCTTTGGGATATTTTCCTCTGAATCCTGCATATTTCAATAATGTCATTACAAGAATAAACCAGGAACACCTGAAGTTGAAACTGAAACAGAGAACAAAATAAGAGATTGTGAGATGGCTACATTAGATCATTACGTGAAGGCAAGTATTTGCTGATATATATATACACCAAAAATCACTTGCATGCCCTAAAATCCAGTGTGATTAAGGGTGCAGGAACAGTATGGACTGCATGGGTGATGGCCAGTGTGAAAAAACACACCTCATAGACTTTACACACGTTTGTCAGATGTGATTTAAATAGAAGATATGTCTGTTTGATTCCCATTCATTCAAGTTATGTATATCCGTGGGTTTTATTATCATACAAAAGGAATTTCCTGATGAGATGAAGCAAGTAATGGTGAAAGCTCCTCTCTCTGATGTGAAGTACTTCTTCTCCAGACCGGGATTCATCAGATATGCTTTGTGACCAAGAGCGGTTTGTTTATTTGGTGATTAGATTTACTCGATGTACTGTATTGTAGCAAAATGTGCATTTCTTCTCTTCTTTTGCTGGTTTCCTAATCTAGTTGTCTAATAAAACTGGCATTCTGTACTACGATTGTTGGCTCTTTGATGAATGTTTTGTTATAGTCGCTTTGGATAAAAGCTGAATGCATACATGTAAATGTTTTCCCTCCCTTTAGAAAAAAATGCTTTGGTTTTGTTGGAAAATGTAAAGTTATAAATAATAAAGAAGTGGATCTCTAAATAAGCTGCACCTTGTTTCAGACTCGAGGTGTTTTTAAATCTCACTTTTATCAGACACGAGGACAAGAACATTAAGTCATTATATGTCTTGTTTTCTATATTATAAGTTGAGTAAGTATTTCAGGAAAGGGCACCAAACTCTCAAAAAGAGATTATGCTTCTGTCTCATTGTAAACTTTTCTAAACTTTTCCATTTTTAAAGCATGTTGAAAGTAAAAATCCCATTGTCGATAGGTAGGGGGAACCGCTGACTTCCAGTTCATGAGAACGAGTTGTCTAGCCAATAAAGTTACCAAGGCTACACTTGAAGCCTGCAGTGTGGTTAATGTGACTGATTCTGGTAAAACACCAAAAAATTGCTGTTAAAGGGTTTGGGTCCATTGGTAAAGATAAGTTAAAACACCTAAACACTCCCCAAGACAATTTTGGACACGGACAAAAAAAAGTGCAGTGAAGTTGCTGGTTCATTGCGCAACAAAGGCAAAATCAGAAAATATTTTGTTAAGTTTAGTCATGGACCAGTGAGTTATGGACTACCTTGAACTGAATGAGAGTGTGCCCAGCATTAACTGATGATGAATGTGTTCGAGGAAGGACTGAGTCCCAAACATTTTCCTCAAGTACTATAATTTAGCTCATCCTCACAAAGCATCCTCAACTGAGCCATTGAGGGGGTTTGATTTGTATTAATTATAGTATAGATTTTAGATATTGAAAGGATGTTCTAGTATATCCTCAAGAATATTTTGAGGCGGCAGCAAGGGGAAATTAGGAAATGCTTATGAATTAAGTTCCGTATCTGAAAATTTCGAAATAAGAGAGAGCTGGGTAAATCAAATTTCTCTTGAAGTTGAATGAAGGATGCAAAAGTATTATCTATATCTATGCCATGATCCCTCCAAATCTTGAAGTCCCCAGCAGCAAAAAGGAAATCTGGTGCTGTAAAACATGTCCTTAAGGCTGTACTGCGAGATGAAACCGAGACCAGATCTTTAGAGAGTGTTTAACAGCAAGGTTTTTAACTAAAGTGCTGTGCTTGAGGGAGTGTGTTGATGTTAAGTTGCAGGTGAGCAAGAGCTTCCAGAACCCAAGTCATGCTGTTCCCACAATAGCATATTTCTTATGTTCGTTGCCCTATAATAAGTTTAAAAATATGGTAGAGCCAGGACACCCAGGTATTTTGGTTTCATGAGATGATTTGACTTGTTCATTTCAAATTATTCATATTCTGCTGCAAAGCGATAAAAAAATTTTAGGAACGGAAATTTAGGAAGAACGTTCATTTTGATAACATTCACCCTTCCTATTAAAGAGAGAGGGAGACATCTCCAAGATATGAATAGAGACTTAATTGACAGAATTATGGCTAATGTTGGCTTTAAACAAGTCAGGATGTTTACAGTTCACCTGGACTAATTAAAACCATTGCTAACAACCTTGAATGGAAGGTTTAATTATGACATCTGAAGGGAAGAAGCATTCAATGGGAACTTTGTATCCTGTGAAACAACTAAAAGATTGTAGTATTGAAAGCGTTTGAGGAATTGAAGTAAGAGGATTTGATACAAATAAAAGATTGTCTGCATTTAGGGAAACCTTCTGCACAGTACCTGCACGGATTATACCAGTGACCTGAGCTCTGGACCGTAGGGCGAGAGCGAGGGGCTCGATGGCTATCACACGTAATCGTGGAGAGAGGATTTTTGAATTTGGCACAAATTGATGAGCCATGGCCCATCTATGCTTGCAAAGACTCATTTAACTCTTAATCCCGACACCCTCAACTATTACCAGTTCACCTACTTACAGTGGACTGTTTCAAAACAGTTTAACTTGGATATTCTATAACCTTTTCACTTTTATTTTACCTCTGTCCCAACTTTTTTGGAGTGTGTTGCAGCCATCAAAATCAAAAATCTGTTTATAATTACAAAATACACTTAGGTTGGTCAGTGAAAACATTGGAAATCTTTTCTCTGTACTTTTGTCAGTTAAATAAAGGTTAAAGAATGAACAAATCACAGATTCTTGATTTCCCAACTTTTTTTGGGGGAAAAAATGGGGTTATACAATACTTTAATAAAGAACAGTCATGTGGATATGGAAGAAATGGTCAAGAATGAAATGGGTAATTCAAAAATATGTCTGATGGATATGAGAAAAAAATGAGTATTTCCTTTCTATTTGAATATATTTTAAAATGTAATGTATTCCTGTGATCAAAGCTGAATTTGCAGCAGTGTCACATGATCCTTCAGAAATCATTATATTTATATAGAACTATGATATATTTCCCAGGATTTTTTTTTAAATAGAAAGCTTGAAAGAACAGCATTTGTTTGTAATATAAATGATTTGTCAATTTTTTGCAACACTAGCCTATGTCTTTATTTACACTTTTGATTTAATGCATCCATGCTGATTATGAAACATTATTGACCTCAGACTTTTTTATTCTCGGTGCCATATTTAAAAACAGTTAGTTTTCGTAAGTAGCCTATGTAAGCGTTTGTGTTGTCTGAAGGCCAGTGAGAAGACAAATCTGACACGTGATTTTTTCCTGCTTGCGACCACAAAACATTGCGCCCCCAGTGGCCGTAAAGCTGACACTACATGATGGTTCCACATGTTCCCGTCCAGACAATAATAGACGATAATAGCCTCCAGGGCATCTTAGCATGTTGCATGTTGCATGTGATGTAGGGTAAAGTGGTTTGACTATGTGTGTTTTCCTGAATGTGTTCAGGTCTGGGTTTTGTGCAGGCCAGTCAAGATCTTCCTCACAGATTCTCAAAATCATATCTGTATGGACTATATCTTAACACACACACACACACACATATATATATATATATATATATATATATATATATATATACACAAAATTCCTCATCTTCCAGTTATATTAGTGCTTTTGATTCTTACAATTTTATTTAGGAGACTAAATAAACAAAACGATGTTGTATCGCTGCGTTTGATTGGTTGATCTTGGCTTGACGTCAGATCCTGTGAATGCGGGCCAATGGCGGCACAGGAAGCGACCACAGAGAGCGTTGTTCGACTGTAATGAATACGCTCTCATTCATATTTTCTCTCAGCAGGGAGATTTTTGTTGTATGTGCATTTACTTTTTGCAGGGATAATCGCTATCCCGCAACCGGGATAATAAGGGATCGACTCCGACGTGGAAACAGCGGTTAAGCGTCGTTATGTATCGCGGTTCTAGGCCGCACAGAGGCGGCTATCATCCTCCGCCGTCTCGCGGTTTCGGGCCTCGTCCCGGACCCGGACCAGGCCATCCTTCAGACCGGGGACACCACGCTCCTCCGGACCCGTACCGGCGCTCTTCCCCGCGGAGGAGATACTCCCCTGGAGCAAGAGATCCGCCCGATGAATATAGAGGAGCGCGACCACAAAGAGGCTATGGGGTATGAAGAGTTTTTTAGATTTACATTACGGTAACATCATGTGGTTCTGTGGAGTACCACGTATATACCGTAAATAGTTTGTGAAAATGGAAATAAAGTACTATCGTAGTGCCCTCTCATTCCGTTACATACTTGTCGTGTAACTTACCAATAAAAAACTACGTTGGTGCCATGCATGCGGTTATAGACCGAATGCAATGATGATAACGTTATTCTTTGAAGTGTCATATAAACACTATGGTATTATTATACCACCGTGATATTGACATCTGATATCAGTATTGTACCATGGTAAAACTGTGCATGTGTGCCTTGCTTCTTGACAGCAGTCAGAGCCTATCGTTTATTTAATAATTATGTTTAGTAAAGTGTGTGGTTTTTTTTTTGGTTAATTTTAATTTTTCCATGTATGAGTTAGGTATGTTATCTTTTTCCTAAACAGAGGTACAGTCCATCGCCTCCTCGTGGTGGTCTCCCAGCTGATCACAGTCTGGTCATAACTGTGGGCAATGAGCTGAACCATCCATCAGGCTATAAAGGGGCAGATGCTCCTTATGTCCGGTAAGAGATGCAATCTAGTGATAGAACTATATGTTGACTGCTAAGGCTGGAATACACTACATGTACACTACATGCACTAAAAACCTAAATCGATTTTAAAACACTAGGGGTCATTCCATGTCAAATCTACCAAATTTCGAAAACTTCCCCAGCTCAAATTTTTGATTTTATTAATATTTTTTCCCCAAAGAAAGATTCAAACGTGTCATAAAATAATCCCATGCAAATTGTGTCATATATTCCAAGTGTTCTGAAGGTGTACGTTGGGTTTTATGAGAAACAAACTGAAAATATAATATAGTAAGTGAAACTCTTGACCTCGCCGTTGCAGCAGCAGTTCACGCCAGTGCGCCCAGAATAAAAAAAAAATATATATATATACATTGACAGGATTTCAGCTATAATAAATTTTAATAAACCTGGAATTTTAAGACCCGCTCTGGATGCAGTTTGTAGCATGTTATCCACCACTGCATCATCCCGAAGGACCTCCATGCACCTTCCTAGCAGTTCGGCACACTCAAACACTGGCTTTGGTATCCTACAAACTCCAGGTCACGACTTGAGTATTGCTTCACAACTAGGGCTGTCAAAATTGCTCAAAAATGACGTTCGAATATTCCCTCTAAAAAACACACATATTTTCGAACTATTCGAATATCTCGTTGCGCATTTTTTCAATGACGCGCATTACGTCAATAACAGGACAAATTAATACAAAGAGACATAACTACTTGTAAAGGTAGTTTATTTAAATTTAAACATATTTAACAACGTATTACCTACACAAAAAAAAGTAAAACAACTAATGGCAAAGACCGCAGACCTCACTCTCGCTCGCGCTTGCAATATCTAATCAGTCAATACAGTAGGCTACACTAATGTTTCTGTTTAACGTTAAATAAAATGAGGCATACAATTCCGAGAAATGTTACAACGAACTTTTACCCTGAGGTTCATAAAAAATAAAGTGCTATTACAAACGAAAAAGGCTACTTACATTATTGGTGCTTGTATTTAAAAAAGGAAGAAAAAAAAAACTTACATAGCTTGCATACAACTTTATCTCGCGGCTCCACAATTTTACCATCCACCGACCAAAATCCGGAGTACTTCCAGACATGGCTTTTTAGATTTTGGGGGGTTAAAATCAGTTTCTCTGCTGCGGTCGAGTTGGACTCTTCACTTTCTGCCATCTTCCATGTAAATCAACTTTCAGCAGTGACGCTGTGCCAGTGCGACTCCCGTGACCTGTTCCTGATCCTTCAGGCAGCGCGCGCGCCTCCGCTACCGCGTTCCCCCCCACCCCACCCCACATTCGAATATTAATTTTCACCTTCGAATTTCTGTTTTTTAAAACTATTCGAATATATATTCGAATTTAGAATATTCGTTGACAGCCCTATTCACAACAGGGGAGGCCATTGTAGGTTTTAGCTTTCATTGCTTGCTTGAGCAGCCTCCGATCTTAGATCTTGTATCTCCTCTCACACTTTTGTCATCCTTAAGCTGCTCCAGTGTTTTGACGATTTCTCTGTAGGCTCTACACACACGTTTGATAGCTATTGTTCGTATGCACCATCTTCTTGGACATATGGCCAGTAATGTAACTATCTCATCGCAGCCAAACATGGACTCATAGATTCTTGCGCATTGCTGATTCATGGATTACCACAGCTACACCCTGAACAAAGTCCATTGAGTCTGTGATGAGACCCACCTCAGCGCAGTCTCCTGAAGAACTAGGTCAAGAGAATGGTTGGCACAGTGGATGAAGAAGAGGGACTCTCGGCATGTTTTTCTAAGCCATGAACAAACAAAAACCGTCCTGACATGTTAGAAGCTCCATCAAAACGATATCCATGGAGATGCCCAATTGGGATGTTCAGTCTGAGAAAAAACATCTTTGATGCACTTGAACAGGGGTCGGGAGCATTGTAAAATCCAAGGAATTCAGAGTGAATATCCGAGTTCTCGTCCACATACTGTAGCGTCAATGCGAACTGCTCGATTGTACTGGAGTCTGTGGTTCCATCAGCTGTGAGTTCCTAGTACGGACTATTTGTGGCACGGGATACAATCTCGCGTTGAATAGCGCAGGCATGCTGTTGAATGACTTCAATCTGGATTGTGTCTGAGAGCCAGTTATCTCTCCTCTGAATCCACTGTCTCTCTTGGGTGGTTGTCGGTACGTTCAAGCATCAGTTCATACTAAATGCCATCACGGGTGCTGTCACCCCGAAAAGCTGTCACCCCCTTCTTTCTGAGGAAGGGCACTTACCTGAACATTAGCTTCAAAACATGCTTTTCTGTGTCTTGAGTTTGACAGGCGACAGATAAAATGCCAGTAACTGGGGTGTTTTGTAGAGTAGGTTTTTTTTTATTATTTTTTTTTAATGGCATCACAATGAAATTTAGACTTTTCATACTCGTTGAATTTTTCTGTGGCTTTCCGCCAGTTTGTAAAACCTCCCTTGACAAACCTGCTGTCAAACCTTACACTGTTCATTGATGAGACGATCTCCACTGCTTTCACACAGCTGAAACATACAACGTGATCCCCTTCCTCGATATAATGCAGCCACTTCCATTTTAAAAAAAAAAATCAGTTTGCATTGAATGAACGAGAAAACATCTCTTTTCCAAACTGCCGCCTTGGAAAAATGAAGTTGGTTGGTTGGTGTGGAGGCGTTTCCCCGACCAAGGGAATGGTCGGGGTAATAATGTTAATGCTAGCATTTTGCACTGGTACTGCCGCAACATCGTGCAATTGACTCAAGTCTGCTTCCTCTGCCAACAGATCCGCCAGCTCGAGGCTCGGTCTGTTTTTTACTTTGTTTGGGCTTCCCAAAAAAGTCAGAAATGCAATTTTGCGACATTTGGACTTTTGTGATTGTGTTAACGGTTGATCTTCACTGACGAGTGCAAGCTGTGACGTCATGAGACAGTTGCCGCTTGTTTTCATTGTGGCTTAGGTTACCTACTTTTACGTTTGATTATTTTGAATGAATAGACAAATTAACATGAATTTAATAATTTTTTTGTTAAAATATTTTATTTTATTTTTTCGCCCCCCCCCCTCCCATTTTTTTCTGGGGCTCCACACATGGCAGCATCATTTTAATTTTATAAGGATATTGGTAGGTCTACCAGTTAAATCAGTTTACTTTAGCAATCTTTATTGCATTATATGCCAACAGTGACTGTTCAAAAATGGGGAAAAGCACTTCTTGTATTTTTTGCCCTAAGTTTGCTTGCCTGTAACTCAAGAAGTATTACAGATATCTTAATATTCTTTTATAATTTGTCTTTAACAGAGAGTTCCTTTGGTATCTTCATTTTAAAGTGAATTCAGTGTGGTTCAATCCCAGAGATATGGAGATCTTAATGTGGCTCCATGAGTAAATTGTACACATGTTCAGTGGCCAAAAACCAAATGTGGTTCACTTTGCATACAGCTGATATTTCTTTCTTTTAAAGATAAACATCTGAACAACAAATATTTTTGAAACTAGAAATCTTTTTTTTCTATCAACACAATTGCATAGAACATGCTTGCCTGAGTGCCATAAATATTGTTTTTCTGCATGTCTGTCACTTAAAAAGTATTAGATATCTCAGTATGATTTTAGATTATGGTTTTCTTTTGAAATCTTCATTTTAAACACAAGTATAAGCTGTTTGAAAAGTTACCTACATTTGTTTTTTTGACCATTATAAATGTTGTAAAATGTAACAATTTGAACATGAAGTCGCATTGGGATCCCCAGTCTCAAACCATATAGGATCCTTAAAAAAGAAGATTCCAAAAGAAAAGTTTAGTAATGAGAATCTACTAGAAGGATATTAATATATCTTTAATACTTTGAGTTACAGTCATGCACACTTTAGGAAAAGAATATTAAATCTGGGTATTGTACACTAAATGACAGTTCACTAAAAGGACGCAACTCGCACAGAAACATGCATTGACAAATGTAAACAATATGTATTCTAACATCAGCTCAAAATACCAAACAAGTTTGATTTCCTCCAACTGAATGGAGTCTGAAGCTAGAAAAAATCAAGTCAGGCTGGCCATTATCTGCACAGCAAATAGGTTAAAAAAAAACCTGGGCAAAAGTCATGTAGTGTATTCTAACCGTTCTTTGCCCGTTTTGAGAATGAAAACTGTCAATTAATAGAAGTGTTTGAAAATCTTCCAACAGTCTTTTCAATATTGCACATTTTGTGTTGTCATATTTGTAAATAATATTTTAAGAAAATGTCATTTCAGCAGGCTTTTCTCTCTTAGCAATTAAATTGTATGTTGTATTTCGAACCCTACTCTCCAAGTATCGGCAACGCCATCGTGCTTACAAATTTTTTGATGCAAGTCTTTTTGTTCACATCATGCTAGAATGTGATGGATGTGTAAATCCATTTGGTCTTTTATTTTTTGTGTTTTTTTTAATACAACAATAATGCAACAAATTGAATTTCAGAAACAAATGGCCTTCCTGTCTATTTCAAAAGATAGAAAATGTTCTCTAATCAAACTCTAGTTCAGGGGTTCTCAACTCTGGCCCTCGAGATAATTTTCCTGCAAACCCCTAATAAAACACACCTGAACAAGCTAAACAAGGTCTTCAGGTCCTACTAGAAAGCTAAAGGCAGGTGAGTTTGATCAGGGTTGGAGCTAAACTCTGCAGGAAAGGGGATCTTGAGAGCCAGAGTTGCCCACCCCTGCCTTAAGGATAAGTGGTTTACAATATTTAATACCACAGCGCTTGAAGCAATCATGTGTAATTATGGAAATATGTTTACTTGAGCCCAAAGACTCAGTAGATATGAAATTGTTTGCTTTGTACTTCAGTTGCATTTTTATGATGTGATGATTTCTGTTGACAGAGATTATGGTGCTGGAGAATCACACTATAATAAGCCCTATTACTCTCCACGAAGGTCAAGCCATGATGGACACAGCGATAGGGGTTCGAGGAGGCGCAGTGTTAGTCGCGGCAGGAGCAGGGGCAGGAGTCGCAGTCCTGGCTACGCGCGCAGCAAAAGTCGACCGCGCAGCCGGAGTCGGAGCTACAGTCGCGGCAGGAGTCCCGAACGAGCGAAGAGCCGTGCGCGTAGCAAGAGCAGAACCCGTGCGAGGAGCTACAGTAGAAGCAGAAGTAGAAGCAGAAGTGGAAGTCGTGGTCGCAATAAGAGTAGGGCCAGGAGTAGGGCAAGGAGCAAGAGCCGGCCACGAAGCCGCAGCCGAGAAAGGAGTCGAAGCAGGGCGGCAAGCAGAGCAAGGAGTCGTGCTAGGAGCCGCAGTGTCAGTCGCAGTGGTAGCAGTAGCAGCAGCGGCTCCAGCAGGAGTCGTCACAGCAGCGTCAACAAGAGAGTCAAGTCAGGTAATTTTAGGGAGCAAGAGGAGGACTTTACTGAGCTTGAGAAGGCTCGGAGACGCAAGGAAATTCAGGATATGCTTGTGAAGCCGGCAAAGTCAATTTTGAAGAAAAGAATGGATTCCTCCGAGACTGATTCTCCCATGCTAGTGCAGGTAACTACCTCTCATTATGTCTTGGGAAATTATTATTTGACATTGAAAATGTACAGGTCACATTTAAATCAAAAGCTGTTGTTTAATATTAATTCTTCACATCAGGTATTGCAGTCTCAATTTAAGAGACTTAAGCCAGAAACATACTTCACATAAGACATGCATGATTTGAAAGCTTAAGTACTAGGGATGAACTGATATGTAAATTCTGGATGCTGATGATAATTGTTTTCTTGTTATGGCTGATAATAAAATAAATCTAAAGTAAAAATAAAATTAAAAAAACTAAAAGAAGTCATTTTAAATGCTACAAGTGAATCATGGGGTCACAACATTACCAATGCAGTATGAAAAATGGACATTCATTGGAGAATTATTTTTAATTATTTAAGTGAGTATTAAATGATGAAATAGATAATCTAAATGTTAAAACAAGAATGTGTATGAACGATTAAAAGTAGTCTATAAACCCATATGGTACTGATATATTGTGGAGCATCTCTGCTGGAGACTCATAGTGGTGATAGTTACACTCAAATATCTGTGGTTGACCTGAAAGAGAAAACAATTTATGCTAATGGAAGCAAAAGCAAGTGTGCACTGCATTTTAATTTGTAGCTTGACACGTTTTGTTGTTGTGGTCTTTAGTTGGTCTGCAAAATTAAGAGGCGGTCATCCTACACCTTCATTGTATTCACTTCCAATTATGTATGTGAATGTGGGAGGCAGGAAACCAAGTTTGGTGAAATCTGCCCTGCAAAGTTGTATTGCATGAAGACACGTGACCAATAGAAGATTGATGTCATAGCTAGGGATGTTAACCGATGACCGTTTGACCGATGGTTGACCGTATCAACGTTAACAGATCAAAGTTGTCGGTAAAAAAAAAAAAAGTGATCTCTAAATTAGGCTATTATAGACAGTGGACTAAACGCTACTACAGTTAGCCATCTCATTCCAAGATATTTTTGTGTGAAGTGAACAAATCCCTCACACTCAATTTTTCATAACTCGCCTGTTTGTACTTCATAAACCAATAAAAACATTTGGCGCGAGGTCACAGCGTTTGGGTTCGCGCGCTCACAAGGTTTGCGAAAAGTAAAGGCTACAGGCTAAAACACTCGAGGTTAGAGCCAGGGCAGACGACAGGATGAAGCGTGCAAAGAAAAGTAGTGTGTGGGACCATTTCACCAAAAAGAATGATACAGATGTAAGTTGCAACTTGTGTGATACAGTGCTTAAATACAGTAGTAGCACATCATCTATGATGTATCGCCTGAAAACGCGACACCCGCAAGCCTATTCGGGTGAGAAAGGTAGCCAAAGCCAACCTACCGTGTTATCTATGCTAGCTGGTAGGAAATGTGACAAACAGCGCTCAGAGACTATTACCCAAAAGATATGCGGAATGATTGAAAAAGAAATGCTGCCCCTTGACTTTGTAAGCGGTGAGGGCTTTCTAGTTCGGAGCTGTCATTTTCTTAAATGAGCTGTGGCAATGTTTCAAATGAGCTTCTAACGCTAGACTAATGCCTTTATTTTCAACGCGATCACCTTGTACCCAAACCATTTCGAAACTAAGGAGCCATTTGTCCTCCGATTACATACAAGCTCCTCGGCGCCGCGTTTGCGGGACTCATGTTTCGCGCTGTAGGGGATTTAAAAAAAGTGACGTGAGTGGAAGGGCGGCCCCGGGGCAGTGTGTGTGTGTGTGTGTGAGCGGGAGGCAGAGCGGCAGAGAGATGCGATAGAGTTGCGAAATTGCAGGCGCGGCTCGAAATGGCTGTTATTTCAAATAGCGTAGCATATTTTAAACTAATCGGTTAACCGGTTTGAACCGGCTAATGAGGCTCGGTGGTCGGTCAATAAAATTAAGTTTTCGCCATCCCCAGTCATAGCTTGACTTCTTAGCTGAATTAAAAGGAAGCAAACTGTAAATCTGCAGGATTGCAGAAAAGCGGAGTACATTGCTTATAATACATCCAAAACATAAAAATATAATGTTTTTTCGAAAGTCACAGACTGTGGCATGTCTGCAAAAAATGTCCTTGTTTCAAAGTCTAGTGTGACCATGGCTTTAGTTGACATTAGGGCTGTAATCTCCCAGTCGACTAGTCGATTTATTGGTCGATGCATTCTGGCTCGACCAAAATTCTGATTGGTCGATTTTCTGCCGTGTTAATTTCATCGGGTGGAAAGCACTAATTGCTAATGGGGGTGTTTTCAGAGCACCCATGTTTCACAGGTAGCAGTCTGTCTTCAGAACACCCCCCTTGTTTTCACTTTTTTGGATTAGCCCAACCCACTGGAGACAGATTAAAGAAAGTACTAGAAGGCCTTGGTCTGGTGGTTTGCTGAATATTTATTTAATTGTGAGCGTTTAATTTACAGTCAGTCCTCCACCATCTCAAAGACATCGGCAGTGTGGCAGCATTTTACAAAAAAAGATAACGGAAAAAAAGTTGAATGCAAAGTTTGCAAGCAACAGTTTGCATATCACAGCTCGACTACAAACATGGCATATCACCTTAAAACGGTAAGCTAGCTTGTCTGCGTTAGGGTGCCCCGTCTGTTTTGAGTAGGCTATATGAACATATCAGAATATGCCACATGTTTTAGTCTAATATCTTAATAGTTTTATAACTGCAGGCGCACCCGGCCTCAACGACGGTAGCATCCCCCAGACACACCCAGACCACGCTGGATGTTAAGCCTCCTCTATCATCCAAACGCAAAAATAATATCACGGAAGGAATTTACTCTTTTTATTAAAGTGGACATGCCTTGTGTGTTTAAGAGTAAAAGCTTTAAGTTAATAGTCTATTCGTGTCTCAGCCGCGAAGCTGAGCTTCAGCCTCGCTCTGTGCGAGGACATGCACAGAGCGGCTGCAGTGATAGTGTCTGTCAGTTATTATAACATATGACAAAAACAATTGTCTAAATTGTTGCATATTCCTCAACAGTTCTTGTGCTGATATCACTAGTTGACAGTACTATTTTCGGAAATCATAGGCTATGATATTGCACAGGTGCACGTGATGCAACGCTGTCAGAGCCGACAGAGTGCGTCATTTCAGTGCAAAATAATTAACGTTAGGTCAAAAACGATTTAATATACTGCAAATAGCCTCCTAGTTTTTTATGTTTACTTATAATTCATTTAGGCGGACAAGGCTACCAAGTACTGCGCAGCTAATTAATCTAACGTTTTTTTAATCTAAGCCCCCCCCAAAGTCGATTTTTAGTCAAAATTTCAGGACTTCAGTCGACCAAGATTTTCTTTGGTTGATTACAGCCCTAGTTGACATTAAGTTGGCTTTACTCTTTGAAAGTAAAGAGAGATTTAATGATGATGCTTTAACCAATGTATTTCAGAATAGTGATTCTCCTCGAGGAAATCCAGACGGTGGTCTTTCACATGAGGCAGAACAGCTTCTCTGTGCACTTTCCAAAACCATGGATCCAGACTTGTTTGCATCCATGCTGGGGAAAACTTCTGATGGTAATGTTCTTGAAGAGCTGATTGGCAGACTCCAGCCAGGCGGAGAGGGTGGAAGTGACTTGCTCCTCGCTCACGAGAAAGGAAGACAGAAGACAGAACTCACAGAGTTGCTTGGAATGATAGCAGGGGTAGCCCATTCTCAAAGAAAGAGTCTTACAGATATTGAAGATGAAGAGAAATTTCTCTATGGAGATGAAGAGGGTGATGAGGTGAAACCTGCTAAGGAGGTTCCAGCAGATTCCAGCTTTCCAGACACAAGTTTCCCACAGTCTTGTGATATTCAGAGAAGAGAACATGGCTCTGCACCTTACACTTTTGGCCATACTGCAGAAAATGTGACGAGCCATTCGCAGAGAGACAACAGGCATTGTTCCTCGGCCACACCTGAGATGCATGCCAAGGAAGAACCTGAGGACTTCCCACCTGGAGTTGGGCCACAGGATGTCAAGGTGAGGAAGGAGGTAGAGGAATATGAAAAGATACAAGATTTGCTGAAAACAATTGGCTTAGACCTGGGTGTGGCCGAAATAAGCAAGATGGCCGCCAGGACGCAAGAGCGCCTCCATGGTGCCACCCCTGCAAAGAAGACACCAGCTGGCCGGCAGTCGGATAGAAAGCACCGGAGCCGTAGTAGGAGTTACAGCAGCAGCAGTAGAAGCAGCAGGAGCTCCAGCCGGAGTCGGAGTAGCAGCCGAAGCAGAAGCAGGGAAAGCCGAAGTAGCAGTTTCAATCGCACTTCAAAACAGAGCCGGAAAAAGCAAGTTTCCCCAGAACAAAGATCTACACGCTCACATAGTCAGAACAAGAAAGAGGCTCAACCTGCCGTCACAGAAAGCAGATGGCCTACGACACCCACTGTGGGTCCTGGGACACAGGCATATCCTTCCCAACCCAGCCTCCCGGCACATCAAGTGCCCCCATACCCGCCCCCACGGGGAGTAATGCCACCTGACTTCCCTCCACACGGTTACGATGCATATGGCAATTATGTTCCATATATGCCCCCGGGATGGCCGATGTACCCACCTCCAGGTATGCCAGTACCTCCAGCTATGCCAGTACCTCCTCCCAGTCCAATGGATCCCTACAGCCTACCTACCTTTGAGCGACCCTTTCTCAAAGTGATTAAAGCTGGGACAAGTGAGAGTAAAAACGACAATAAAAAAGGTTAGTGACCTTCAAAATTAGTCACCTTCATTTATATATAGCGCTTTTAACAATACAGATTGTACTCCGCCTCCTCACGAGGAGTTGTTTGAATGAGTATTTCATAGTAAAATTCAAATTCTGCCATTATGTACTCATCCTCATGCCATTCCAAACCGTATGTTGTTCTGGGGTCAAGAAGACTGACCAAATGGTCGCATTTTGTGGGCTTTTTTGCGAGTCAATTTTGTTAGAGGTTGGACTGGTGCAACCACCACATTGCCCAGCTAATAAGAACTGCCTTTTATGTTGCATATGAAAAAGATCAAATGGCAAACAAAAGCGGAACGAAACCTCACTACTCGTTTGAGTTGCGCAGCGCGGGCAGTTTATCAGCTTAGATCAATAACAGACCGTCCAGTGCAGTACCTGCGAGCTCAGAACAGGTACTTTCGGGACGATCTCGATCTTGCGACACTGTTACTACACACCGCTGGGAGAGCCAGTGAGAAAGCGTTTGAATCTGACCAATAATTGTCTGTTATGAACCATATCAGATCAAACAGTGCTGACCAGGAGAAACATTGTGCAATGAACAAACAAGTTAAAGAAGGCTTTTCAGTCCACAAATCACCCACAGTCATCATGGATTTAATGTAGCAATGCTAACTGCAACCATGGTATTGTGTCAGAAATAGTCTAATGTATACATTATTCATTTCATGGTTCGTACCACTTTTTGAGAATGAAATGCAAGTACTTTTCAAGGACTTTCAAGTGCTTCACATTTTTTCCAGCACTTAAAAGCTCCAAATATTACCTAATTTAAATGTAATTTTTAATGAGATGACCAAAAACTGCGCGCAGTTCGTCATGCACTTGAATGGTTTAAAGTCATGTTAAAATACACACAAAGGAATTGATACGAGGAATCAATTTTAATTTTATATCCGATTCCGAATTTTAATTCCCAACACTAAATGGTGTCAGTGATATCAAACCTGGGTCACCGTATTGAAGTGGCTTTTTTTTGTTTTTCTAACAAGAATATGAGCAAGCGCTTTTTTTTGGAGCTTTACAGACATGGTCACAGTGAATTATCAGGGCTCAACAATAGACCTTATTCAGAGCAGCGCCATGACGGGTATGAAAGTGAGGCTGTGAGGGAAAGTCTTGCCGTGTTTCCAATGGCATCTGCTGTAAAAAGCTGTATAAATTTCCTAGATTATGTACAGTTTTCCACAGCTTATATTGTTGACTTTTTTGTCAACTGAAATTTCTTGGAAAGATATTTCTCCAGTGTTTCATGAGCAGAACAATCCAAAAACACATTAAATAACAGTACAGCCCATTGAAGAGATGCATGTCTGTCCCTCCCAGCCTCGCTTTCATTCCCATTAAAAATCAAAGATGGTGCTGCTGTGAATAAGGTCTATAGGGACTGCCCTGCCCGATGGCCTGGGCCCAATGTTAAAGATGTTACGGACAGTTGACTGAATTGTTTATCATTTACATGTGTATTTACGTCTTGCCAATTAAAACATTCAAGCCACTTTAAACAATTCAAACATAAGAGCACTCGAAAAAAAACTAAATTCGGTATTCTTTATATTTCGCACGCGGAAAGCATGCACGCAGAAATCACTCGCTGCTCTTGACGGAGTAATTTTTGTAGCTTTAAGGATTCATCCATATTTATTTTATACAGTGCAGACTATGCACACACATCATATTTTGTAGTGGTGCCAGTGAAAATGTTTGGCAGGACAAGTAAAAATGTGAACCACTGATCCGACCGGGCCAGAAGAAAAAATCCTTAGCATTTTAGCCCTGGTTATGGGGAAAAGCGAATGTCTCCTTTTGTGTTGCAGTCATGGTTTCAGAATAACATGTTGGTGAGCAAATGATGAGAGATTTTTGGGTGATTTAGACTTAGGACATTACAGTTAAACTAACATGATTTGATGATCCTTTCAGCACCTTCTAAATTGGATGCTGTGGCCTCTAAAGCGATCACCACTGACATTAAGATGAAAGAAATGGAAGATAAGAATACCGCCAGCGAAAAACAAAAGGTAAATCCCATGAAATGTGAAGGAACTATTGCATTTGTAGGGTTGGGAATCAAGAACTGTTTCTTTTTTTTTTTTTCTTGGACTTTCTTTGATCAGAAGCAAAGTTGTTAAATACCTCATGATTCACATCTGGTTTTTTTTTGTTTTTTTGCTGATGAATAAATTTAAGGTCTAAATAAAATTCCATCTTCTAGGTCATGGAAGAGCTTGAAAAACTAAAAAAGGAAAAAGTAATGCGACATAAGAGAAAAGAAAATCTTTTAAAGGATGTGGAGACATTGAGAAAGCAGCAAGGTATTTCCCTCTAAGTGCAAATTGGAAGTGTTTTCTTTATAATATTTATGGGCTCATTCTATTATACAGTGTTTGTTTTGATCCTTAAGGGGAGCTTCTTCGAAAGAAGCGAAGGGAGAAGGATGGACACAAGGACCCTCTTCTTAAAGAGCTCGGTCAGCTGCAAGAGGATGCGATGGCCCAAATCTCTAAGTTGCGTGCTGAACAGAGAGAGGCCGATCAAAAACATGAAGAGCTGGTCAAAGTGGCACTTATTCTCGGTATAGACTACAAAGACTCAAAGATCTCTGGGGACTATGAGCAGCAGCCCCCTCAGAGTAAGAAGGATTCAACCAGAAGCCCAGAGAAGTCAGGGGCCAAAACCAGCACCTCATACACTAAGGTAGAGTTGCTAATTCTGTTATAGGAAAGGTACTTGCACTTGATTGGTTTTTTCATAGTCAAGTCTTATGGTGTGTTCAAATCATGTCGGAAAGATCGTATTCACGAGTTGAACGCACATGAACGCCACCACAAAGTCGTAAATACAAGTGGGAAGCTTTGGATTTTCTTTGAGTCCCGGGGTCTGTTCTTCGTACCTCGCTTAATACATCTGAGATGATTTGACAGATGCCAGATCTTCTAATCGTGAAAACTGATCTCTGGCTAACTTGGTTCTTCAAATTAATTTGCGGATTTGATTTAAATATCTGTATTAAGTTGTCTGAGATTACTGCGTGTTCTGTTCATTAGTAAGGGCAGATATTTCGATACTCAAAACCATGATCAGCAATGCAGTGATTGGCTGGCGGCAGCAACGTAATGACATCATATTAAAACATCACACACCTGACGAAATGCTTGCCAAATTTCTAGACCTTTTTAAGGAAACAGCCAAGCCACCAAATGACATAAGTTATAATAGATAAATGAACGTTTTCTGTTTGTTACATGATTCCCAATTATTTCCATTATTTCATGATTTCTAGTATTTGTTCAGGCTTTACATTTTTGTTGTAATTAACAATTCATTTAATTTTACCTGTGAAGCAGATTTGTTTTGTGACTGCAGTAATGAGTCTAAGGGTCAAGAACATTTTTCTTATGGCACAGCAGACAGCATTTTTTACTAAGTCATCTGCATCAAGCCACTCCCATAATAGCCGTCACCGTTCAAATTAATGCACGGCATAGACTAACTGTACATTATGAGTATGAGTAAATCTGCCTGTCTCTATATTATGATACTCAACATTATAATATTGTTTGCAAATTAATTTTAAATTATTAGGCTATTTTAAATTATTATAGTCCCTGGTTTGTAAGGGTACTCTTGTAAGAAAGTAGCAGTGGATGGGACAGACTTTAAGTATCCCCTCCGCTTAAAGATGTGATCTAATCCTGTTTACATTAAATAAGCCTGTTCCCGAGCAGGTTTGAGCTTATGGACCTGTTGTTATGACAGCAACTCAAACCTAATAAGAACTTAATCCTTGATCATGTCAAATCATCAACAATGAAATCCAGTTAATTGAGTAATCCATGTACGAAGAACAGGCCCCTGGTCTTTAGGAGTTGGGGATGTGTCTGGAGAAACCAGGTGGATAACCACAATACCGACTCAATACAGTTTACAGTAGCTTCTTACATTTAAAACAAAAAAGCAAAACATACCTGATGCGCATTCTTTGTTCTTTACTTTCTATAAGTAGAGTTTAAAAACCTTGCTGTATTTTTGTGTAGTTAATTAAGAGAAAGTACACTGCCACCTTGCTCCAATGAAAGTGACTTGAACGCACCTGATGTCATAAACATGACTTCCCAACTCGTGAATACAAACTTCCCAGGAGCAGTTGAACGCACCATTAGGCTGCCAATTCAAAAATGATCTCAAGTGGCATTTAATTCTTGACAGTGATTCCACAAAACATTTAAGTCATATTTGCAGTCAGTAATTTTTTCCTCAAGTTTTAGCACTAAAGAAGTGGTTCCCATCCCTGGTCCAAGCACTGCACATTTTTGATGTCTCCCTATTTGAGGTCTTGGAGTCTCTACTAACGAGCTGATGAGTTGCATCGTGTGTTTGATTAGAGAGATGTAAAATGTGCTGTGGTGGGGGTACTCCAGGACCAGGATTGGGAAACACTGCCCAAAAGAAATAATTTAAAAGAAAATATGTAAAATAATTAAACTAAAAAAAGCATTTAAAATAATATTCACATGAGATGAAGGCTCCTGTCATATCAGTAGCCTGTTGAAAACTGTTTTACTTTACATAGAGCAGAGGTCTTCAATCCTGCTCCACTGTCCTGCAGAGTTTAGTGCTTACCCTAATCAAACACACCTGAATCAGCTCAAGCTCTTCATGATCACTTGAAAATACAAACGCATGTGTGCTGAAGCAGGTTGGAACTAAACTCTGCAGGACAGTGGCCTGATTTCATGAGGCCAAAATGTATTTGGTAATTGTTTTCACAGATGCTTTTTAGTCCAGTGGTTCTCAAACTTTTCCGGTCAAGTACCACCTTTGATCAAATCAAACCATCCAAATAGTATATAGTAGTCACTGGGCAAATCTTTTTGAGTGCTAGGTTAAGGACTAGATAATGCCATATTTTGATTAAGATATTCCTGATTAATCATGCTGCATGCCTTTACAGATCTGTGGAAGGAACCTGAGAAGTAGCATTTAAAAACATGCATACGCCACAATAGTAACTTTTAGAAAGGATTACAACATGCATACACTGACATGTAACATTTGTATCAAAGCTTGCCTTTACTTTTAGCACCTAAATGCTTGCTTTGAGAGTTAACAGAACAACATGCTGCCTTTTTATTGCTCTTTATAGCACATAGAATAAAATGTGCAGGCTGAGAGTGGGCAACACCACACCAATTTGCATCCCGCCTATGCGTTGGAGTCCTAGATGCACAAAGCTATGTTTAAATTATATATGATGACTAACAGGATGATGTCGAGGATTTTGTGCAGAAATAATCCTGAACAAAAATCGTATCTTCTAAAATGTGTGGTCAGTACCACCGTTTCCAATACACGAGTACGTGCGAGCGTGCACTGAAGCTTTTTCAATACCCAGCATATTGATAGCGGCTCCCTGATCCCTGCAAAGTATATAATTGCAAGAGAACGCAAAAGCATTGAAATTTTTTTGTTTTTTTTGTCCCATCTCGTATTTTTTTCCCATTACCATATCCCTTTAGAGCAGGCATGGGCAAACTCGGTTCTGGAGGGCCGCTTTCCTGCAGAGTTTAGCTCCAAACCTAATCAAACACACCTGAAACAGCTAATCAGTGTCTTCAGGATTACTAGAAGGCTTCAGTCAGGTGAGTTTTATCAGGGTTGGAGCTAAACTCTGCAGGACAGTGGCCCTCCAGGACCGAGTTTGCCCATCCCTGCTTTAGAGGCTCAGGCCACATTTACACATAGCCGGGAATTTAGAGAAACAAATATTTCCCCCCCTCCGTTTTCAATAATAACATCGTGCACACAACATCGTTTTCAAAAAAGTTGTCATTTACATCAATCCGCATATACACATATAACTATGCCAAACTGGGCGCTCACATGACGTTAAGCATTTTCTGGCGCATAATGTGGTGTTTGAGAATCTAAAACCCTGTTTCTCCCAGTTGACACGGCAACACATAACCGGCGTTATTAGAAATCTCCACTTTGGCCGGAGTTTTTAGAAATAATCGTTTTCTGTGATAAAAATGGGGTTTTCGTGTAAATGAGAGGCCAAAACGCAGGGAAATATCTGCGTCTTCCCTTCGTGTAAACGGGGCATCAGTAGAATGTGCAATTTCCTTTCCGAACATAATATTCGGCTTCGGCTCATCCCTGGTTTAAGTATAGTAACTTTCCAGATTTGTGTACCACCTGAGGTACTTTGTGTACAGCTGGTGGTATCATAGCATACCACAATTTGAAAACCACATTTTTAGTCCTTACAGTACAGTAATTTACCTGAAATCATATCTGCGAGACTTTCTTATATTTATGTTGCAAACATTTTAGTGTGGGGGAAAATTATCTATTTGTCTTGTTACTTATTTTCTTACGACATTAATTTCTGTTTATATTTTGAGGGGTTACTCCAAGGTAGAGACAATGTTTTTAACTCCTGCTAAATAATTACACTGGTCTAAAACATAACTGTTTGGAGATTGGCGCTGCTGGAATATTGTAATTCTGACACATCAACATCTTCTGTAATATAGGAATTCATCAATTTTAGGGATGTTATTTCTATAGCATAGGCTTGTCTACTCATAGCTGGTAGATAATTATTTCTTTAATTTGCATGTAACCAGTTATAAATACTACCTATACCTACACTATATAATAGTGATCAGAAATATTGATTTTAAGAAAAAAATGTCCTTATCTTTGTTTTTCTGCTACAGCAAATATATTAATTTATTTCTCAAAAATCGAAAGATGTTTACTGCAAAATTGTATTGAATTTTTTTGCAAATGGTGATTTTTTTTTTTTTTTTTTTTTAACCAATTTAATTTGTTATATAAAATAAAACCCAGTTCAATGACTTTTTAAAACCATTTATTTTACAATAGTCAATTAAATTCAAGTAGTAAACCCATTGGGTGTCTTCTCCCCGACTGGAAACAGATGGCCTATTTTGCAAAGGTAAGTGTCTTATGACAAACTTTAATGATTGACAATTAGGATTTGAAGTGTTATATTCATTTCTTTGAAAAGCTTCTGCTCATTCTTTTAAACTTGGGTTCCTCAAGAGTATTTGATTCATTTTTTTCTTTATTTTATTGCTTGCTTAGTGACTTTTACTTATGCATTTTTTGTACTGCCTAAAATAATTTAGGTAGCCTCCTCGAAAGCAAGAGCCTCTCCTGAAAAACCCAAGTCATCTCCTCTATTGAGCAGCCATTCCCTGGACGCTGCTGAGCAGTTTGAGTACTACGATGCGGGAAACCACTGGTGTAAAAACTGCAATGTTACCAGTGGTTCAATGTTTGATTATTTCATGCATTTGCACTGCAAAACCCATAGGAAGGTAGGTGTGCTCATATATATGTAATGAGATTTGTTGTTTGTTTGATTGTGAATGGTGTTTATTTCTGCCAGTTGCATCTGCTTCAGTCATCCATTGTTTTGCTCTCCTATAGACTCTAGATCCTTATGACAGACCTTGGGCAAAATCAGAGAGTGAAAAGAAACAGCCAGCCGGAAAGAGGACTTCAAAGCCAGCCAAAGGTAACGCCTTTATAAGATAGCATTGTTAGTCATAAAACACATTTATTACGTTAAATATAAAGTGATGCATTTGGTTCAACACATGCAACTATAAGGAACCGGAATCATTAAGTGGAATCTGAGGATCAGTGAACCAGAATCTTTAAATTCTTTGTGATTCCTTTCCCCAATGGGTGCCATGTTGATTGCAGTGATAGAAACTGTAGTTTTCTTGCAGTGTGCCTCATCATTGGAACAGAGCAAGGGTAAATTACCAGCCATCAAAAATCATACACACTATTGGTAGATATTTAATTCTTGTTGTATTCCCTCTTCTAGGCTCTGAGTTCTTGATCCCTGTGAGGGGATTCTTCTGCCAGTTATGTGAAGAGTTTGTTGGTGATCCCATTTGTGCTGAGGCCCATGTCACCTGCCATACTCACAATGAGAGATACAAGGTAACCATCACATATGATATCCATAATAGCTTTGACTAGGGTTGGGATATGACTGGAATTTATTAATTTGTTTGACCAGATTTGATTGCCTGATATGTGTTTGGTTTTGTCAACAGACAAAAATGTATGAAAATCCCCTGTATGAACAAAGGAGGAACCTGGACCGTCAGGCTGGCTTAGAGAGCCATAAGAGTTCAGAGCACAAACGAAAACGTGAAGACGAAGATCAGGATATGCAGAAATCCAAATACAGCAAAGGAGGAAAAATGTCAAGTAATGAAGTGGAGACAAAACCACAGTACAGCAAGGAAGAGGAGTACAGGAACATCAAAGAGAATGAGAATAAACTTAAGGAGAAATACAAGAAAGAGGATACAGATAAATTGAAATACAAGGAAGATGACGAGAGATTCAAGATGAAAGAGGAAGAGAGAGCAAAGTATAAAAAAGATGATGATGAACGAAACCGGTTCAAGAAAGAAGAAGAATACACATCATATAGGTACAGGAAGGAAGAAGGGGAGAGATCCAGGTATGAAGGGGACCGATTTAGAAACAGAGATGATGATGAACATGGTCGGTATAGAGAAGAGGACGACAGATATAGATTTAGAAAAGATGACGAGAGGGGCCGATATGGTAAAGAAGAGGAGAAGGCCAAGTATGGCAGAGAAGAGGATAAGAGATACAAATACACTCGGGAGGCCGAGGATAAGAAGTCAAAATTTAAAGATGAGGACTGGGGGAAGTGGCCGAAATCAAAGTGGGACGGGGATGAAGAAAGTAACGGCAAGTATGATAAAAAGGAAGATAAAACACTGCACCAGAAGGGCAAGGGTGGTTATTTCAAAGATGACCAGGAGAGCACAGGGAAGTTCAATGCTAAAGATGTCAAAGCAGAGCCAGAGAAAACCAGTGAGCCTCCTAAAGTCTTATGTGGTCCGAGCCCTGCCTTACTTGCTAAACTTCGCAAGAAAAATGAGGATGCTACTGGTCGGCCTGGCTTTGGGAAGTTCAGTCGGAAAAAGCCACAGAAGACAGCACTGGAGAAGGAGGCAGAGAGGATGGCGGCACAATTTTTAAAGGAAGATGAAGAGGCGCCAAATGAAAATGCAGAGGCTGAGCTAGATCCTTTTACCAAGTCTATAGCAGCTGCAAAATCCATTGCTATGAAATTGTCAGGAAAGGTTGTGCTTCCCCCCTCTTGTGAATGGCTAGCATACAACGAAAATACAAGTAATCCTAATCTACCGCCTCCCATATCTCCTATGGTTATTAGGAAGTCTTTTACAGGTGTGCAAAATAAGCCAACACCACCTGCTGCTTCTGACAAATCTGCTGGTCCTGTAACAGGAACTCAGACGGGGCCAGCGTTGTCAGCAGACCTCATCTCCAAGGCATTTAGTGGAGAAGAGGTGCAACTAAAACACACAAAGCCCTCTGTCAGCGCTGTAGATATCTTCAGCGTATCCGTACCACTTCCATCTCCCACTGCAGCGCCAAAAGTGTTAAATGCTGCCCAGATGAAACCTGTTACTCCCAGTGAATGTGTTGTTACTCTTGAGTCCGATGTGGCTGCTCCCGGAGTGCCTGAGGAGGAGCAGAAGCTCACCATAATCCTTCGTCCTCCTCCTCAGCTTCCTTCTAATGCCAGAGACCCGTCCCCCAAAATGGTAAAGCCAAAGACCACTCTTGCTGCAGGAAAAGCAAAAGATTTGTATGACATTTTTTACAGTAGTAGCTCTGCTGTTAAAACTTGTGTCAGTGCCAATGTTGGTGACAAGCAAGACTCTGGATTTACACCTCCAGACAGTGGCTCCAGCTTTAAAGAGTCAAACGATAAAGACAAAAGCGCTAGTGATGTTGCTCAGAGCGAAGAACCCCCCAAGAACAAGGACTCAGAAGTTGCCCAGAAAGTGGAATCCCCCATATATGTGGATTCAAGAATCACACAGAGAGAAGAACACCCCAAGAATGAGGACTCAGAAGTTGCCCAGAGCAAAGAACCCCCCAACAAGTCCTCAAGAGTTGTCCAGAGCGAAGAGCCCACAGAAAACGAGGACTCAGAAGTTGCCCAGAGCAAAGAACCCCCCAACAAGTCCTCAAGAGTTGTCCAGAGCGAAGAGCCCAAAGAAAACGAGGACTCAGAAGTTGCCCAGAGCAAAGAACCCCCCAACAAGTCCTCAAGAGTTGTCCAGAGCGAAGAGCCCACAGAAAACGAGGACTCAGAAGTTGCCCAGAGCAAAGAACCCCCCAACAAGTCCTCAAGAGTTGTCCAGAGCGAAGAGCCCACAGAAAGCGAGGACTCAGAAGTTGCCCAGAGCAAAGAACCCCCCAACAGGTCCTCAAGAGTTGTCCAGAGCGAAGAGCCCACAGAAAACGAGGACTCAGAAGTTGCCCAGAAAGTGGAATCCCCCAAGTATGTGGATTCAAGAATTGCAGAGAGAGAAGAACACCCCAAGAATGAGGACTCAAGAGTTGCTCAAAAAGATGAGTCAGACAGTGACTCAAGCTGTAAAGAGTCTAACAATAAAGACAAAAGCGCTAGTGATGTTGCCCAAAGCGAAGAACCCCCCAAAAATGAGGACTCAGAAGTTGCCCAGAGCAAAGAACCCCCCAACAGGCCCTCAAGAGTTGCCCAGAGCGAAGTATCTCCCAAGAGCGAAGACTCGAAGGTTGGACAGAGCGAAGAATCTCCCAACACCGTGGACTCAAAATTTGAACAAGCATTTGAGGATGCATTCTTAAAACCTGAGATTCAAAAAGAAGATGACTCAAAAGAGGAAGATCTTGATCAACAAGTGCTTAAATCTATTGAAATCTCTTTGGGGGACGTAACTGTGATGGATGTTAATAGTGTGGACACAATACAGATAAATAATGAAGAGGAAAACCCTCTGGAATCTGAGGAACCCATGTCATTCTCCCCCCTTCCTGGTTCTTTTACTGAGCAACTGAACTTGGACACATTTGAATTCAGTTTTGAGCCTTTGTAAAGGACCTTCCAAGAGTAGGTTTAGGGATGTATATGTTACCTCTGAATGTAAATAAGTGATTTTCAAGTATTCTTTGTAATTGCTTGATCCAGTTAGAATGTTTCATGTCTATTCTTAACCTTTTGGCAGGTAATGCCAGTGAAAGCGTGGACTGAAAAGCATTCATTCTGAAGTGGGTGCTGGGGAAGGAATCCCTCTAAGAGAATGAAAACTTACATCAAGTAATGAGACCTAAATATGTGTAAAAGTTTCGCTATCTTGTCAAAATCACCTGGTATTGAGCTACATGTTTCCGTATTTTGCTTCCAGCAGAAATCATTCCTTTTTCCCCAAAGGTAATGTAAAACATAACGAATATGATGTGTATTAAAAATTTCAGACTCTAAATCCATTTCTTCTGTTCGTTCCATCTAAATCAATGAAGATATTTTAATGCAGGAGCCACAAAGATCCAGGCTCAAAGAAGAGAAATGGTGTGGAGTTCATGCTTCAAGGACATGCATTCACAACTTTGGCCAGAAAATGTCAAGGCTTGGCCTCTGTAGTTTTATTACCCTGTGCGGTGTATTGATGGCTTTTCCTTCCGGTTTCAGTTTTGTTTTTTGTTTTTTACGAACAAATGTGTTCTTATGTTCACATTGCTACCATGATACTTTAGCATCTACAAATAGTTGGTGTAATTGCACAAGTTCTGTGCTAGCTCAAATAAATCACAGCAACCCTTTCTGTCTTTGCTTCTTATTAATATGCTTATTGCTGCAGTTAGACTTGTGCATTCTTTTTTTTTTAACGTTGTGCACACATTGGGCCTCATTCATGAAACTGGAGGGATTGCATGTGTACATGGTTCATAAAACTATTCTAAGGTAATTTTCCACATTGATTGAAACCGTTAGCATAAAGCACTGTTTTATGAACATTATACACAGAAAGCCATTCTGCTCCTGTTTTATGAATGGATCACATTGTGCTCTGTATATAGTTTGTTGCATGTGCACCAAATATAAGTAGATATAAATGCTAGTTTTTATTACAGATTTTACACTAAAATGCTGCAACTGCTTTTGTTTAACATATTGAACATGAGATTACTGAACTTGTATTGCTTGTTTATATAATTGTGCTTTGTTTGCATACAAATAAGTTTTCTAGATATGAATAAATACTGAATAGAGAAATTAAACCTGAAGATTAATAAGGTGTTAGGAATATCACTGTTGAGAGGGATTTTCTAGAGATCTAGGTTGACTTGTTTACATTGTGTTTTAATGACAGTAATATTACAGTTGACATCTGCATCCAGGGAGGAACTATAACATCAGCAAAAAATGAAGCTGCTGCTTACTACGGAGGTAAGTGTTTTGCCAAAATGAAAATTAATTGAATCACCATACTACAGTTCTGCATCTCAACTTTTTTCTGTGTAAGAAAAAGTATTTTTTTTAAACCTTCTCAATATATTGATTGTCAATGGAGTCCAATGTGGACCCCAGCTTTCAACATATATTTTGTGTTCCGTAGAGGAAAATCATACAGGTTTGGAAATACCTCTTTTTTTTCCTTTTGGCTGTGAACTATCTTTTAAATCAATTAGCTATTTATTCACTAACGAATGGATTACGAATTGTAATATTTGAAAATAAGTTAACAGTTACATCACTTGAGTTTGGGACCCCAAAAATAATGAAAATTATGTTTTCTGTGTTTCAAATAAATGCTTGTGAATGAAATGGTGTTTCTGTTTTTTTTTTTCTCTAAATTGAATGTGTAGTCGTTTCGAAATCGATAGAGAAATAGGCTATATCACCAATAGATGGCACTAGATGCTTCTGTATGGATATTTTTGATGGAATCAAAAATTTTGATGAACAATATGAAGTATTATTTTAAATGTATAATATGCATTTTATATATATACTTATAATGTTTTATATATGAATATATAAACATATTTATGTAGGCCTAGTTTAAATATAAAAACTGAAACCGTGTCTATAAGCCATTATATAATGGTTGAAGATGTGTAACGTTTGTTCTAAGCCAAAGTGCGTTATATTTCTTTAGAGAAGAAGACCCAAATTATTTAGTGAAGTGAACTATTGAGTTTACCCGGCTGAGTGAATAAGAAAATTCCAGTGGAATCTTCTATGCACTGCAGTTAACGGATTTTAAATGAATAAAACAATAAATAATACCCTTAATATAGTACAGCCTATCTGATGACACAATTATTCTCAAGTTGAACCAGATGACATCAACTGCATCAAAATTCACAAATAAAAATATTTAAGCGGTTCAGCACTTCTGCCCTATACAACCAAAACACCCCCTGGAAGACCCTATTCTGACATGTTCAAGGTCAATGTCACCAGCACAAGCATCCCTCCCACAATCAATTCCTCTTGTGACAATCTGCACCTTTAGATAAATCGTCAACAACAGCTGTAGTCGCAGCCAGGACCCCGTTCGGGAACCTCAAGACCGTCTGGTTCGAGGAGCGGCCAATAGAAAAATCCCGCTATGCTGTTGCTAGCTAGTTTCGTGCTTTGTTGGCCAATCAGCTTGTTGCTGGTGAAGGGAGGGCGCGTGAGCTGGAGGTAACAGTGTGCGCGAGAGCCCGAGAGCAAGGGAAGCCTTATCACGGAGGCACGGCTAAAGACAACATTTCCAAAATGCCGAATAAAACTAAAAAAGAGAAGGTAAAGTACAGATTATAATCATAACACATGTCTAATTAATGCGTACGAGAATTTGATTTACAACAATTATTCTGCAGCATTTGCTGGCGTTGTTTTTTTTGTGTGAGTGAAGGCCCCGCTAGCCCGCTAAAAGGGCGCATTTGTGCCTGCATATCTTAAGTCAAAACATTGACAGTTACATATTCACAAGAATTTTTAAATTACGAGAAAGCGTTTTCTTTAGCTCATCGTGACGTGTATGTAAAATATAAATCATATTTGATTGAGGGAATGCTCTTCGGTTCCTGTTTTACCCGGTGTTTGTTTTACAGATCAGTTTTCCATAGTGAGATTATGATCGGCCGTTAATATGTGAATACAGACGTATTAGTTGACAGATTGCAGCATAAGCTGGACACGCAAACATGTCTCCTGCATGAGTCAATGTTTCTGTGGACAGGCTGTGGATGGGCTGTGGGCATCGTTACATAAATGGTCGATATATGAGTGGACAAGTTTGTCACTGTGTCTATGATGCTGGACCTGTGTGAACTGAAATATTTTAGCATTCCCAGAATGGCAGTCAATGTTTTGTTTATGTCATTGCCTGATTCAAAATGTTGTTCAGTTTGGGCTTTTGGGTGTCACCACCTGTCATATCAACCCTGCAGTATGACCTGCCCATGATTTGACTTGCATATTGCAGACCATCCCCTTTTAGATATAATAAAATGGGATTTAAGATTAAACAAAATCAAGAGGAGCTGCATTTATGACTCATATGTTCATTTATTGGTTCTTTTTGTGGTCATTACAGGAACCAAGCAAATCTGCAAAAAGCAGCACGAAAAACAGTAATGCCGGTGGTGGAAAGGATGCTGGAACTGACAATTCAGAAGAGGTAAAGATGACAGTATTAAAAACAAATCAGATCTAAAAAAACAACAACTATTGCTCATAATGTGTTTGACTGTAGGGCTGCCTAGTGGAAGTCTTGGCACTAATATTTGCTTGCTAAGTGTTGTAGCTGGGCTTTTTCACTTTCTCTTGGGCTTTCTTTTTCACTTTTTCACTAAAATTTAATTTCATTACTACAAAGCAGTGTACATTTTGTGTAGTAATATGTGAAGTAATTTCTGCACTTTCTGTTGATTCTGCTTGGTTTTTGCAGCTGTTTATTCTGTATGTTACATACAGACGTTTTTCCAAAAGCACGTTTGACTTGTCACTGGCATAGGTTTGCAGTGCATACTGTTATGATTAGGATAGGTAAAGCCCTTGCTATTTACCTTGCTTTCAGACATCCCCCATTTATATTTCTGCTTTATTAACCAGGAAGATTGAAGTGGCTCTTTAAGTGGTGTTTTATTCTTCTATAAAAACAATGCAAGTCCATCCATCCAATGCAAGTCCCTTTTTAAAATGAGCCTAGACTGTAGGCCTGTCTGTATGTTATTAAATTTAATAGCAGTAGCTTAAAATATATTTTTCAGATCAACTCAAGTAAATGGCAAGATACTGTATTGCTTCAACTGAACATTGCACAAAATTCAATCGCACAAAAAAGGCCCCAAATCAGTAGGTCATTTCATCATTTAAAAAAAATAAATTCAATGATTTAAATACTGTGTACATTAATGTATCTTCATGATGTGCCTACATGTTCATAAAAAGAAGTTTATTTCTTCAGGCGACTGATTAGTGTCCTCCACAGTTAACGTTAAGGTTTAAGGCAAATAGACTTGCAAACTCTGTTTGCTATAGAGTTGCCTTTTGAATTTTTTTGAATCATTGTTTCTGTGGTATCTCATACCTCTGTATGCTATCAGACTTGTTTTTTAGACTCTAGTAAAGAAACATTCAGTGTGATGAAGGAAAGGTTGTTTCATCTTTTATATTTTTTGCATCATTAGTGATTTGCTAGATAATTACATTTGTATGCGTTTAGGTATTGAGTTGTATCCCTTCCAGTGTGTGGTTGTATTGACATTATAGCTTGTCTCTGTAAACCCTGTTAGAACTGAAATGTATCACTGTTGTTCAAAGTGATACAGACAGAATCAACTGGCCGAGAGTGTGACGTAGCAGCGGGTGAAGTTTATTGATTTGGTCTATTTTAAGTCAGGCTCAGTCATGCAACCCCTGTGACTGAGGCCAGCTCTGCAATGCTATGGGCAGGCCTCAACATGTGTTTCACAGCGGCAGTCGTTTCACACACACACACACATACCGCTTGTTGCTTGGACAGCGAATGTCGCTTTTTTGTTCATTAAAATCGTTCAATGCATAAAGGATTTTTCCATGAGGGCACACATAGTCGTTTTGGAAACGTCTCATGCATCTCATTTAGCAATTTTCTACAGCTATCTGAACTGCTTCAGTAATACATTGCGGTTTAGCATTGATTCTGTGTTCCTATAAATAAGAGATTAGCTTTGATATTTAATCAATGTCCTTCTGATCAAAAGCCGTGTGCACACTGTGTGTTTTTTTGTTTTTTTTGCCTCAAGTTTGCTGCCTGAGACTGATTTTGAGGATTGTGAAATATTTATTTTGTCGTAGGGCAGAATTGGCAGTCTTGGATAGCTTAGTGAGACATTCTCACTGGCGGCCGATTAATTGCCTTTGCAATTAAACTTAGCCTCACATGAAGTTCAGGCAGTATCAGAAATATTGTTTTAGGCTACATCTACATTAATCCGGATACATTTGAAAACAAAGTTTTTGTTTCAAAATGCTCTCCATCCATACTAGGGTTTTCAAGCGTTTTCCAAAAGTTTCTCATCCAAACTGAAACGTCAAAAAATGCTAAATTCACATCACAGCACATGCGTAAAACACTCCTAAAAGCTCACTGAGATGATCCAGATGTAACAGACATAATAAAGTTCTCATGCTATTCTTCTGATCATTTTATTTAGCAAAATATCTCACCATTCACTGGTGCGTCCAGATCGCACTAAGTCATTAAATATGTTTTGGTCTAAAACGCAACTGCTCTCATGTTTTTGCAAGTAAATTTTCTGTCATCTTTGCAGGACTGCGATATTAAGGGAGTATAAAGTGACATATTTTAGAAACTGTGTGGAAGTGAATAGCACATAACAGGCACACTAGCGGTAAAAGATGCATATCTATAGGTTCAATATGCATCACATGACTAAACATTCGTCATCGTTTTCAAATACTTCAGTTTTCACGGTCCACACTACAACGTGAAAACAGCGTTTTCGAATTCATCAGCTTGGCAAAGCGTTTTTTCGCAGGACAAAAACACCATCTCAGTGTTGACGAAAGGCCAGAACGGAGAGAAAAATATGCTTTTTCAAAAGAAACCGTATTGGTGTGGACAAGGCCTTAGCTAATATTTATATCACATAGTCATTAAAGACTGTTGTTGTCACACAGTCTGCCTTGGCTTTTGCAGAAAATCTCACTGGGTTCATATCGTACAGCTTGACAAGCAACATTCGTAAAGGACAGTCCCACTGTGGTAATACTGTAATTCTCACCTCTGGTTTCTGTGATGCTCATCTTGCATTGAAGACATATTTATTTGATGGGTAGCTCAGGCTACTCATGAATGTTTAATGCAGGCTGAATCTAGAAATGGTAATAAGGAGGTATGTAGGTTAGGTTAGTTGTGGACTTCAACTCCCATGGGTTAGGAAGGCAGTTTGCTTGCAGATTGTTGACTGATGTGGTGCGTTGCTTTGTGTAACAACAGGGGTTGCATAGGTGTTCTACAATGTTTTGCCATTGAAAATACTTGTTTATAGTTGTGTGTATGTGTGTGTGTATATATATATATATATATATATTAGTGCTGGGCAACGATTAAAATTTTTAATCGCGATTAATCGCATAATTTTCTTGCGATTAATCGCATTGTTATGCGCAAAATTGAATAATGACTTCTAAAGTAGTGTATTGCGCACTTTTGATTTAAATGTACTGCTATATACACAAAAGTGCAATAACTTTAAACAAATAAGGTGCTTTTATACCAGCAGTAGGCCTATTCCCTTTACACAGTAATCTCAAATCTCAATTTAAACATTAATGTAATCGAATCAAATATTTAAACAAAGCTATTTGCCACTGCCAGGGCATTACCTTTTATCTAGTTAGTTAAAACAAGTCCAGTTTTCTTTTTTTTTCTTTTTTTCTAAAAAAGGTATCAACAGGTATCTTTTATCAGGGAGAAGCAGAAACAGTCTATGTAGTAGTCAGAGGTCATGATCACTACCACAGATATAAGTTGACCAACGTTACTTATAGTAGCTTAGGTTTGGTCATGCCATGGTTAGGGCTGGGCGATAAAACGATAACGATAATTATCGCGATATATTTTTTCTCGATAAAACGATATCAAGAGGTCGATAAATGTTCGATAATGTTTATGCGCAAAAAGCGGAACGAAACTTATTTGAACCGCGCGCCACACGGACGATTTATCCGCTCGGCTCAAAGTCCAAACGGCAGTGCAGCGCGAGCTCTAGAGCAGACGCGTTTACTCTGATCGGTCTCGAGATCCAGTGAGAAGCGCTTCAATTCAGCGGAGAACACAAATGACCAGTTTAAAGGCAGATGAAACAGCGCTGACAAACTGAAGAAACAATGTGCGCAACGATACAGTCAGAATCTGAATTGATACTGAATCCATTTACCATGGATTTACTGTAACGTTAGCCTAGTAATATTAACTGCACCATGAAATGTGGGATATACATATTGAATTGTATTATATTATTAATGTAGACAATGAATGTATTAAATGACTAATGGAATATAAGTATTTAATAATGTATTTAGGCTACTGTTTTTCATACAAATACCATAGAAACCATAAAGTTAAATTTTGCCATGATAGTGAGGTGCTATAGGCTATGCCTGGTTTTATCTGTAGTTATCATGATCTAAATGTATGATACTGGATGACCAATGGTTAATTTGAATAAAACTCAAACAGTCAGAATATTACACTTTACCAAATAAAAATGTGGTCGTTACTTTTTTTTAACAGATGTTACTGTTTTTGTTAATGAACATAAATTTAACATAGTAGTATTAGCTTGAGTTAGGTTGCGAATTTACTGTCAACTCACTGTCAAATATGCGTTTCGAGACAAAACATGTAATATTAATATTGCAGCCTGCACTGCAAACTGTGCTGAAGATACGTGCCATCAAAGTCAGGCAACAAAAACCTGTTTCAAGACTTGAAACAATATCCTCCATTAGCACATGCAGAAACTAAGAAATATATTTTTCTATTCAGATATTTATTTTGTTAAGGAAAAATTACAAATGTTTGAATGTTCTACCTCAGATTTGTGAAATGTTCTCCTGTTTGGCAAGTGTTTGTCATGATATGTTCTGACAATAAAGAGTAGTTTAAAACCACAATTAACGCTCTGGTTTCTACAACTTTCACTTAGGAGCAAAAATCTGCCTTTAAACTTGAAAGAAATAAAGATTTGACATTTATCGCGATAATTATCGATATCGACTGATATAAAAAAAATTATCGTGATAATTTTTTTTTGCCATATCGCCCAGCCCTAGCCATGGTTTCCCACGTAAGATTACATTAAACAGAGTAAAAAAACAATTTATACTTTATACTCACGCCGTAGCTGTGTAGTGCGCGTACACTTCGGCGTACCCTGACGTGCACCTCTCCAAAAATGTAACGTCAATTCTACGCGTACCGCAAGCGCTGTGATTGCTAGAACCGCTCCCCGGGTTTCACATGCTCCCTCTGCATGTGTAATTGCGCGTCAACGCGGACAACGACGCAGAGATATAAATGAAAACCAACGCGTAGTCTATAGCGTATAGTCTTCGGCATAAGTCCGACGCAAAAGTATAAATCAGCCAAGAGTGAGGTGAAGTGGTCGAGCACAAGGTGCAGCGACAAGCGGGTGCGTTCCTGTGAAACTGTTGCGGTCATGCTCGCCTCACGCACGCGCCCGCGCCCGCTCGTTGCCGAAGTTGAATTGTCTATAACTTTTTATAAAGGACGCGCAGCACAAATCATTAGAAGAGAGACTGATCCTCGACTCGCTGTTAGTGAGTTTCCAGAATCTAAATAGTTATTATCTATAGGTTTTATAGGTACTATCCATAGAGCGCCTGTCATTCACTCGCGGAGTGCAACCCTTTAACTGTTCATCAGAGAGAACCTGCCTCTCTCCACTGCTTGTTTGGGTGGGTTATTTGCTGGCTGACCAACATCCCACCCCTCCTGTGATCATGGTTTGACTGTTGGCCTATGTGTATTCAGAGCCAGTGAGCAACGGGCTTTCAAAATAATAATAATAAAAAAAAACTGCGTTAACGTGCGATAAAAAAATTGTCGGCATTAATTAATAAATGCGTTAACGCGATAATAACGCGTTAACTTGCCCAGCCCTAATATATATATATATATTATACATACATACACATACATACAACTATAAACAAGTATATATATATATATATATATATATATATATTAGACCTGAGAATTGATTGTAAATGTGGATAAAAACCACCTTCAGTTACTCTAAACATCTATACTAGACATCATCAGTCAATAGAGACTCACTGTAGATGTCAAAATAAATGTTAATTTATTGTTTTACAGGGTCATATATGTTATTGCCTAATTAATGTGTCTAATATGAGAAAGAGGAACAATGCCAAGGTTGAATTGTTAATGACTGTGTTTCTGCTCTCATTTCTTGTTTTTCTTTTTCCTATTTGCATCCAATTTCTTTTTTTGTACAAAACTTTTTTTTTTTTTTAAACAAATTAGTTGCTATTCCTTATTACAATCAGGGCCTGAAATTCATTTGTCGTAATGGGGGAGTGATTTTCACCCTGCTTTTCTCAATTATTCCAGAAAATATAATCAGATGGAGCTCAATATTACATTCGAGTTAGTTGCTTTCCAGTGAGGTGTGACGCAGTCAGCTGACTTAAATTTGTATTGTTTGGCAGATACTTTCTAACAATATGGTAAATCAGTCATGACGTATAATGCGGATATGGATAAATACGTTTTAATATGTGTATAAAAGTGTAAACAAAACTGTAATTCAAGGCATAGAGGAATACTTGTTGATCTAGTGAAATAGAGAGAGAGAAGTTACTTAACATGTGCTCTTTCTTGATGATGAAGTCAGCTGTTTTAAAGCAACACTATGTCGTTTTTGCGGTTTTTGCTCTCGGGGTCCCCCTACAGTTGGGAAACAGTATTGTCTTCTACTACTGTCGTAAAATCTGTCATGGTTACACCAGGCGATACACGTGTGCATTTGTTGACAAGCCGACACCGTCTTGAGTTCTCACGAGTTCTCACGTCTTGGGCAGACTGCCAGCGTTGCGTGTGAAATGTCTTCATCCCAGGTACATTGGCATATATTTCAGCATGTCATATGAATATAATTTCATGGGTTTTATTTTTTTCAAACGTCAAAAGATCGCGTTGCTCACGTTTACAAGACTGCGTCATTATAGTAGCCTATTGTCTACTGTTTTACATAACGGATATGCTAATTCAATTCAATGTTTGTGTGGTAGGTAATAGCCATATATCGTCAATATTATAATATCAAGCTACCATAGATGAATCTGCAAATTTGAAATCGATTTGCATTATAGCCAGAGGCAAGACACTTTCACCAGAAAAATAAATACACAAACATATCAGCCTGCAGACATTAGGATAGTTATCCTGAAAGATTATTTATTATAACCATCGTAAACTAGCATGTTAGTATAGCTACCAGATTGATAATTCGCTACTCTACTAGCATTACTTGATTCATGAAGATAAATGGAGGACCAGATAGATTCCGTAACATGGCCAGGCCATGTTATTCAGCCTTTTACATTTCGCGCAATAGTCAGCTCCCTGACTCCCTGATTTATTTATAAATGTATAAACACTTTATAGATGACTGACTGCTGCGCTTGTGACAGGGTTCATGTTACTGAAAGAACGAGCAGAGAGAGAGAGAGACGGTCGCGCGTGCGCACTCTCTCACCGTCTTCAAACTTCTTGCTCTCCCTCCAATAGTGATCCTCGTCCGGTCTTTTAATTTGTCACTCTCCCTTTTTCTTCTTTTAGTCTCCTCTGACAAAACCTTTGCCTTCTTCCTTTTAGTTGTTGCTTCGGTCATGACAACAACATACAGACGGGTATCAAACGCTAGTTGGGCTCTCACGTCAGAATCTGAGGAAGTGGGGGAAGTGACGTATGCAGTAAAGCAGTCGAATTTTTTTTTTTTTTTTGTGCTCGGGTTCCTACCCGAAACCCGAAGTTACATAGTGCCAGTAAAAGCGATACAGACACTGTCAGGCTATGGCAGACGTGTCATTCAACCTATTGTAAGTCGATGTACCATCACAAGGGTCTTGGAAATATATAATGAAGGTTGAAAAACTACATAGTGTTACTTTAAAGACAATAATTTAAAAGGTTACACTTTATTTTAAGGTGTCATTGTTGCGGTTTAATTATATATTTAAGTACTGAGTAATATTAATTAACTACATTTACTTACTATAGGGATAGGGTAGGAATAGGGTTAGTTGCATGTAATTACGCATAATTTACTTTTATTACTATGGTAAGTACATGTAACTAGGACACTGTCAAATAAAGTGTTACCAATCAAAATAGAGTTGTAAGTGTGTTATCTTTGAGGCCATTTATATGGCAGTGTACTCATAAAGTCAACGTTCACTTTTAGAAGATGCACACATTTAAAATTCAAAGTCTTTCTCTTCCGAGGAAGCAGACCAAAAATATTGATGACTCATCTAGCACTGATGGGTGTATCCAAATGTTTCTCCAATAAAATGCTCTCCAGAATGAGTGTTTCCCCTGCCTCGGACTAGCAGGATTGCCTTTTTCTTATTTGTTGCATTATTTTGTTTCTTCGATTGTGTTTTCCATGAGAAGGCACTGGAGTCTGACCTTCTGTGACCAAAAGTGGTGAAATTGCATAGAATGGGATAATGTGCCCATTTTGATTCTGAACATTGTGTTTTTTTCCCCAGGCCCAGCAGACAGCTAGCAAGCGTCCGAGCAACAGCACTCCACCTCCCACTCAGCTCAACAAAATTAAGTACTCAGGTGGGCCACAGATTGTAAAGAAGGAGCGTCGACAGAGTTCATCACGATTCAACCTCAGCAAGAATCGGGAACTGCAGAAGCTTCCCACCATCAAAGGTAGAAACCACTCCAAACAGAACATAGCCGAACACTGCTCTTCTCTCTTTGTTGAAGATTTCCTGGAAATTGTCAAATGAATCTGTTGTTGTGTAAATCTCACAGTGAATGGTGCTAATTGTGTTAACTGTTAGAGGGCAGCCTTGCATGACCCCGGAATTATTTTAAGTCTATTATTGTGCCAAATGGAGCTGTTTTTGAAGTGCGACTTGAATTGGTTATTTGCAGACTCAAGTCATATCGAAAGTATTTTATTCCTGCAAATTTGGTAATGCATTTTGGAATTTATATGGAGATCTTTTACTGTTGACGATTATTGTTTCTCATCTTTAGATCTTAATCTTTCTCTCTTTTATACTCCTCTTCACGTTGTTCTGTCATAGTCTCAGTCAGGAAGAGTCCTTTCTGTCTGGCCACGCAGGGAGTTTAAGCACATGACAACTCGTAGACTGTAATTGGATCAGCAGTGCAAGTGTCTCTCTAAGTAGGACAGTGAAACCTTGCCACCGCTCACAATTTAGAGAGTTACACTCTAATCTTCAATCTAATTAAGCCTGTTACTTGCAGTTCATTTCTTAGAATCTGGTGTGGATTATACCTAAAAAGCTTATGGTTTAATTTATTCAGCACTACGTCGTCAGCTAATGGGATGTTTTCATTATATTAGGTACTGTTTACACCTGAACTTATCTATTTCAGGTGGTCACCTGATCACAAGTGGTCAGCTGAGAGAGAGTCATTTAAAATCCATTTCAAATGCCTCTTGTGACTGCATACATTATTTAATGCGTCATTGTGTTACTGCATTTTGGTAGTCCAAAAAAGTTGACCGGTTAACGCTTAGAAATGTAGCTGAAAACTTCTGTTGTGAATGAATGACAGGCAGGGCTTCATGCTTCCTTTTTTCCCCAATGAGCACATGTGCTCCTAAGTAGAAAAATTTAACTTAAAAACTTTAGGAGCACAATGAAAATGTCAATTAATGTAATTTTCCTTAATGAAGGATTGCAAGGAGAGGAGACTAAACTATTTCATTTATTAGAATACAAAAAGTATGTGTGTGTGTGTATATATATATATATATATATATATATATATATATATATATATATATATATATATATATATATATATATTTGTGTGTATGTGTGTATATATATATATATATATATATATATATATACATACACACGCACACACACGCACACACACTCACCGGCCACTTTATTAGGTATACCTGATAACTGTTCAACTGCAACCTTTTTAACGCAAATATCTAATCAGCCAATCACATGGGAACTCAATGCATTTAGGAATGTAGACAATCAAGACAATCTGCTGAAGTGCAAACTGAGCATCAGAATGGAGAAGAAAGGTGATTTAAGTGACTTTGAACGTGGGATGGTTGTTGGTGCCAGACGGGCTGGTCTGAGTATTTCAGAAACTGCTGATCTACTGGGATTTTCACACTCAAACATCTCTAGAGTTTACAGAGAAAGGTCTGAAAAAGAGAAAATGTCCAGTTCTGTGGGTGAAAATGCCTTGATGTCGGAGGTCAGAGGAGAATGGCCAGACTGGTTCTGCTGATAGAAAGGCAACATTAACTCAAATAACCACTTGTTAAAACCGAATTCTGCAGAAGAGCATCTCTGAACACACAACATGTCGAACCTTGAATAGATGAGCTACAGCAGCAGAAAACACACTGGTGTCACTCCTGTCAGATAAGAACAGAAAACTTAAGCTATAATTCACACAGCCTTGCCAAAATTGGACAATAGAAGATTGGAAAAATGTAGCTTGGTCTGATGAGTCTCGATTTCTGCTGCAACGTTCAGATGGTCGGGTCAGAATTTGACGTTAACAACATGAAAGCATGAATCCATCCTGCCTTGTATCAGCGGTTCAGGCTGCTGGTGGTGTAATGGTTTAATGGTATTTTCTTGGCACACTTTTGGCCTCTTAGTACCAATTGAGCTTCGTTTAAACACCACAGCACACCTGAGTATTGTTGCTGATCATGTCCATCTCTTTATAACCATAGTGTACAGTCTTCTGATGACTTCCAGCAGGATAACGCTCCGTCACAAAGCTCAAATCCTCTCAAACTGGTTTCTTGAACATATTCACTTTACTCAAACGGCTCCACAGTCTCCAGATCTCAATCCACTAGAGCAGCTTTGGGATGTGGAGGAATGGGAGATTCACATCATGGATGTGCAGCGACAAATCTGCAGCAACTGTGTGATGCGATCAGGGCAATATGGAGCAAAATCTCTGAGGAATGTTTCCTGCACCTTGTTGAATCTGTGCCATGAAGAATTACGGCAGTTATGAAAGTAAAACGGGGTCCAACACGGTACTAGCAAAGTGGACCTATTAAAGTGGCTGGTCTGTATGTACAGTAGTCAACATTTGAAGTGGATCAAAAAAATTCAAAGTTGTTCTAAGACATGAATGGGTTTTGATCCACTTTAAATGTTGACTACTGTATATAACTGCTGGAGATAAAATATGCACTCCTACAACCATCTACAACATATAACAATATAAACACCAAAGTACTTTGTCATAATTCATTAGTTTTTTTTATTTTTTATAAATTATGCTCTTGCTCTTTACAGTTGTTATTATTACTATAATGTGAAATACCAGTCTGGTTCTAAATGTTTTCTCTTGTGGTAAAAGTAATTACTGCAGTGATTGTTGTAATGTGTTTTAGTTTTGGAGTTGTGCATCTACACGCTACAACAATGGTCTCGTTTAACCACGCTGTATCTTAAAATACTCTGGGTTAAATAATGCGTCATGAGCATTCTTGTGGAGCCTTGACCAATACACGTATTTACCTTTCTATACGGGGTGCCAAACATACGCATCAGAACAATGTCTGTGTGTTTGTTTCTGGCCCAGGCAACACTGATTCTGGTGGTCTGGCACTGTCTCTGGATGTCCACATGGCAAACAAACAGAGGAAGCATGGAGATCTCCCTTTTCCTGTCTTTGTGTGAGAACTAAGCCAAACTAGCTCAGTGTTTGTCTAGGAATTCCTTTAAAGAGAGTGATTTTACTTCAGTATCTGCCATGATGCCAGTTTGAATGGCAAAAATCTTTGTGTACCAGTGAAATTTTATGTTTTTCTTAATTTAATTTCATGATGGCAGCAGAAAAAATATACTAATTAACACTATGCTTATGCTACATTTTAAAAATAAGCATTTTTATTTTTATCCCTTTTGTTTTTAATTATAGTGTTGACTATACTTGAAGTACCGGTACTGTTTAGGTTACTAGTGTTTTGAATAGGCATGTAGGCAGAAGTACTTTTCATTATGAATTCGAATGAAAGACTTAATGATTTGAATGGACTGTTGAAAAGTTGATACAGGAAGAGACAGAATTTAGACGACACCATGCATACATGTATAATTGATTTGTGCATGCATTGTGGCACTGTGCGCAAGTAGATCATTTCTTAGTATCTCTGGTCTCTTTTTTTCAACATAAGTGGATTACGTAAGTTTCTAGATGACATATTTGAACAGGCTTTCGAATGAGTGCTTGCATATATTTTCACAGTTTTGTGAAGAACATTGTGCATCACGCGGTGGTTGCCTGCAGCAGCATGATCTCAGTGTACCATACAGATGTGCAGGCAGTAGAAACACTGCTCATTGTGTGAGGCATACAACACTGTCACTGAACCATCATTCTGACGGCTGAAGATTTTAAACATACAATTACTTGTACTAAGATATTGCTTGGGGAAATATGAAATGCACTGTATTAATCAAATGCTAATTCCAGTTTTGGTGTGCAGTGGAAACTGCATTTCAAATCCTTTATTTCAGCTGCATACCTTTTTAAATATAATAGGTTATTTAATTATTAATGCATTAGAGTAATATTCGATATGTAGTTAATGCATTTTTGAGACAGAGCGTTCTAAAATTTGTTTTTGCATTTAGTAAAATGTGGTTTAAGTAATGGATAATCCAGGGCTAGCTGTGCATTAAATGATTTTAATGCATGACGTGGAGGTAAAGAACAGACCGATGCGAAGCGAATAGAGAGAGAGAGAGAGAGAGGAAGAGAGATTCATACCTGCATCTGTTCAGCGTTTCTCTCTCTCTATTAACTATGAAGCTGTGAGTTTGATTACTTCAAAATAGCGATGTAACCCCCTCGTTGGGCGGCGCATTAATATAGAACGATGATTCAGTTGACATAGAACTACCTGTGCATTAAACAGTTTTATTGCACACCTTCCAGCCAATCAGAATCGAATATTCCGACAGACCATGGTATAACAGTATTTGTTAAAGCAATATAAGCCACTTCGTCCCCTTGGAATTAAGGTTCTATCTGCGTTCTGAGCAGTTTTGAGATATTGAGCTTTAAAGTTTTTGCATTCCATTTGACTGTGTAGAAAGAACCTTTTTATTTTCTAAATAAAAAGTTCCAAAATGTACACAACTTAAAAAACAACATCACATAATACAAAGAAGTTGTCACAGAATAAGAATATGTGAATAACTCAATTTTGACAAAAATGTCAGATAGAACCTTATAATTCCAAGGGGACGACTTGGTAAATTTACTGTAACATACAGCCTTGTTCGGCTTGTTGCTTTTATAAAATGGTAGCAGGTTGGCAGCACTATGATAATACACCAGTGTTCAGTGTATTAATTTTACAATAGCTTCAAATGTTGTGACTCTGATAGGATGCACAACATTTGAAGCTATTGTAAAATTAATCCCAACTTTTTGTGCTCTGAAATGGTGTACTTTTCAAATAGAATGTATAAAAAAAAATATTATAATAAAAATCCCTGTTGGTCTGGCTGTGGTCTAGTGTACCTGAAAAACACTGAGATAAAGATGTCCTGCTCTAGGGTCAGTGATTTGCCTGTGGACGTTAATTCTCAGTCTTATGACTGTATGGTTGTGCTAAAAACGGGGCAATTTTTATAAATGCAGCTATTTTTTGTCTTGTGGACTAGGGCTGCACGATTTATCGTTTTAGCATCGATATCGCGATGTGCGCATCCACGATAGTCACATCGCAGGATGTGCGATGTAAGTAGCCTTAGGGATTGTAATAGGGGTGCGCCGATCCGATACTCAGTATCGGTATTGCTCCGATACTACCAATATTTGCCGGATCGGGTATCGCCAGACGAGACCATCCAAATCCGATCCGATATTGTAGCCTACGAATGTTATTGTTATACAACACAAAAGGCACAAAAACATTATAAAGCACTATAATGTTTTTGTGTACTATATTCCAAGTTTTCTGAAGCCATTACATATAGTTTAATGTGAGGTACAGATTTAAATCGTTAAATTAATCTTCACCTAAGTGCTTCCCTCCGCTGCGGCTGTCAGTCATTCTCCATTCAGCACTCAAACAGCGCGTCGCGCTCGGGTAAAACAGTCAACACGATGAAACTCTCTCCAAGACGAGCCAATGTTCCTATTATTATACTGTAGATCTGTAGATAAAGGTCTATGGTTTGCATAAAAGGACTTTAACGTGCTGGAGTTTCACATGTTACTTTCTACCGGGTGTCTGTTAGATCTCAACACAACTGATCAGTGATCACAACAGTGGAGTAGAGAGCGATATAATTGCTCTTCAGGCGCCCATTAACTGAAATTTAAAACTGTTAAAAGGCTCAAACTAATGAATAAATAAAGAAATATATGTATATCTTACTTTTGTGCTTTGAACTTTTCAATGCGAAGAGTTGCGCGCTGTGACTCCATGTTGTTTCGAGCGCATCATTCTGCACACGGGATGCGCATAAGGTTTCGTGCCGCTCTGAATTGGAGCCTTTCATATTACAATACTTTTGCGCAATGGCAGTTTATTGATAGCCTTAGTTGTTCTGTCCAATCTATCATATGTTGCTGCTTCATTAAAAAGTTGAGCTTAAAATTTTAAAATAAATGTCTTTTAATTATATAGTATATATTTTGTCTGTATTGTTTTACAAAGTAAGGAAAATAATGTTTAAGTCAAGCTTTGATGCCTTTAACAAAAGAATAATCACAGTCTCTTCCCCACAGTGAGGCATACAGATACAGTTTATTAGGTAATTTGGCACTGTTTTTTTAATTATTATTTTAGTATTGGATCGGATCGGTATCGGCCAATACTGAGTCCCAGGTATCGGAATCGGTATCGGAGGCAAAAAAGGCGGATCGTGCCACCCCTAGATTGTAGTTGATCTGTGATTGATTCATGATCAGTACGGGCCAGCAGATCCCGGCCCGTAACGCTTGCGATTCGCAGATTTATTGCAAAGTTTAACCATCATATACTAGTAGAGGTGTGAACCTACACTGGTCTCACGGTTCGGTTCGATTACGATTATCATGTCATCGATTCGGTTCAATTCGATATCGCGATGCATTGCGATGCACCGCATCCTCAATTTTCAATTTTACTTCAAAAGTGATGTGTGCGTGCGTGCGTGCGCGTGTGTGTTCGCCTGTTCGGGAAGTCGCAGTGACAAAAACAGAGACATTCCAGTTTAAGTTTCATGGGACTAAAGCCTGTTTATGCCATTAAGAAAATGAAATTCTGTCAAATCAATTTTGTTTTAAAGAAATGTTCATTTAAAAGCAGCGCTCATTCATCAGTGTATAATGTTACCCTGGAGACGCGCGCATCAACCATCACAGAGTCCGCTGTTGAAGACGATCATCCATTTATAATCACGCGTAACAACACAGTTGTAATTTGACCATCGGGTGCGGAAGGGTTGCCATCTGTCTCGGTTTGTCCCGATTTATCTTTTAATAACCTGTCCCGGGAAATGTATCCACTCTCCCGAAAGGCTACGTGAATGTATGTTCAAACCGTGTAGCGCGCGCACAGCAGAGAGGGAGAGAGCGAGACCTTGCGTGTGTGTGCCTCAAGAAGCGCATGTAACTTGCATGCGCATGTAATGTATGTATGTAAATGTATGTAAGAAAGAATGTTTAATTCGCACTCGCGTCTCGCCTCCCTCTGCCAGTGTATGCTACCGGCTACCGCGACAAAGCACATGCGCGATAAATGACGTCAGAAAAGCGTCAGTACATTATAACCGGTTATGGTCTATTACTGAACCGATACCGAATCGTCCTCGTCTGCATCGCGGTGCATCGTAGAAACGATTAATTTCGACACCCCTATCATATAGTGAAAGTTTATCATTTGCATGTGTTTTTAAGTCCTGTCAGTTTAAACATCAAGCGTAAGAAGACTGGAACTTGCGCTTTGTTTTCTGTGAGCCGGGCAGACACAAAGATCAGTGGTCTTTCTCTTATTTCTGAGCTTGAACGAACACGAGAATTCAAAATAAAGTCAGAATACCCTTCCTGCATTGAACATTTTTTGGCGGCCGCCAAAGCGTATTTTTGTCCCGCCAAAGCCTTATTTGACCGGTGAGTGATAGATGACTGACTGCTGCGCTTGTTAAACTGAGAGAACGAGCAGAGAGAGAGAGCCCCGGTCGCGTGCACGCACTCTCACCATTTTCAAACTGTCTTGCTCTCTCTCCTTCCCTCGTGCATATTAATGAATTAAGTTGACTGAATATCTTTGAGAATACACAATGGTAAAAATGCATTTCATTATTGCGCGTGCATCGATATTGACTACCAGCTATATACAGCATGCTAACCTCGAAAATCCAGCTGTATTCTAACAATAACTTAGCTCTCCTTATTAGCTAGGCTCCTTGCATGCTGGCTAATAACTTTTTTTAAAGCTGGGTCTCCAACATTGACAGCGCTGTGTTGGACAGATTTGTGCAGCGGTGTTCCATGAGGGGGAGAGAGAGAGAGAGAGGGGTACGGGTGAGTGAGAGAGAGAGATGGACGAGCGAGAAGTAGATCTGCTGCGCTACGGTGCTCTACAATCAAATACGATTTTAAATAGGCTTAGGAAAAAAATAAATAAAAAACAATTCGAAAATCAATGTGTGGCAGTCAGCGTTGATATTGTGGCGGGCCGCCACAAATAAATGAACGTATGGGAAATCCTGGTGTATGTAAACCTTCATGACTTAGGCCAGGAACACACCAAGCCGACGGTCGGCCGTCGGGCAGTTTTTGTGCGTCGGCCGACTAAGTTTTCTCAGTGTGTTCCGCACCGTCGGCTGAAATTGGTCCTCGTCGGCTTTGTAACAGCCGATTCGACATGTTGAATCGGCGTCGGGCCGTCGGTGAAAGAGGGAACTCTGATTGGCTGTTCAGCTTAGTGAACGAGTCAGTGCACGAGAATAATAGCAAAACAGAGCGCAAAGAAGGCAAAACGGTACAGATAGAAGGCTGTTCTTATGTTACGTCATCTTACATGAGTGTTCCTTGGCAAATATTTAAATATTAACATGAGCGTAGTGGAATAAAGAAAGTGTTTAGCAAGATTGATATTCAAAACGGTAAGCACGCTCTGTTTTGTTTATGGTTTGTGTAACGTTATCTGCAGCCATAGATATGATCTGCAGCCTGCGTCGGTTTCTCTTTTTGAATGTCGAACATAGATGAATATATCTGCAGAAATAGACAGTTGGTCTCATTTACACGCAGGCGCAGAACGCGCATTCTAGCTAACAGTCGGCTGTAGTTCTCTCGGTGTGTTCAAGTCATAGACAGTAAAAGAAGTACAGCTTTTTACCCCGACGCGAGGCGACAACACAGTCGGCTTTCATCAGCGCTAGTTCGTCGGCGTCGGCTTGGTGTGTTCCTGCCTTAAGACAGGACGATGACGAGATGATTCCAATGTCATTAAACGACAACCGTGTATAATGATTCAAGCGCAAGAAGATGTGAAAGAGCACAATTCAGTGTTTGCGCACTGTCTGAGACGCGACTTTCTGTGCGCGCACTTCCAATGTTTGTGCACAAAACTTCTCACACGAGTACCGAATTGAGCTATACCATATTTTCTTTCGCATGTTCTTGAGCTAGAATATTTAAATTGGCAAGACTTAAAGTAGGGCCCTATAAAATCCGTTTTATTTTTTCCCAAATTCCGTTTTATTTTTTCCCAAATTCCGTTTTTTCCGTTTTAATTTTTGCTAATTCTGTTTTTTCCGTTTTAATTTTGGGAAAAGCAAATTCCGCTTTCAATGTTAATGATTAAAATGTACACAAATAAAATAGGAATGACCTTAAATTTATTGAGGTAACAGACATTTACTCTTACTTTTCAGCACAAATACTACATGATGCAACATAACACTGCACTCTAAGTACTTCAAGTAACAACAAAATATGGTTAGGAGCTTTAAACTGTCCAGTAAAATAAATTATATTAGTTTATATAAGTTTAAATAAAAGTCACACTCTGTCTCTCTCTCGTGCGCTCTCGGACACACTCGGACGGTCTCTCTCGCGCTGTGTCGCTTCGCTTTTGTCCAGTCCGGCGCTTCATAGACAAACGCTGTGTGTGTGTGTGTGTGTGTGTGTGTGTGTGTGTGTGTGTGTGTGTGTGTGAGTGAGAGAGATAGAGAGAGAGAGAGAGACGCGTGAGTGACAGAGACGGAGGGAGAGCAGGGAAAGGAAATGCAACTGAAAGCGTTAAAAAAATGAACGAAACGCAATATGTGGCGGCCGGTGTTGATTCTTCGCCACAAATTATGTGTGGGAAACACTTCATAAAAGTCACGTGCGAACTGCTCGGCTCGGTACTGAGGGCTTAGAGTCGAGTTTCTTAACTTTTTCGCCGATGAAAGGAGAGCCGTGGAGTGCTGCTTCGCCATGCTTTCATTGTTTTGATGCCGTCATTGGAGCTGAAATGACGGGAGGGGTTGTGTCGCCCAGATTTTCTTCCCCTGGTCTACATTTTCCCCAGACATACGTTCTTCTCCCACACAAAAACAGAATTTCATTCAAAATATGTAAAATTCCGCGAAATTCCGCGTTAACACTAGATTCCGCGTTAATTGGCCAATTCCGCGATTCCGTGATCGCGGAAATTATAGGGCCCTATTAAAGTGTAATTGATAAACTTTCGTGGTGATGCAGCACTGGCCCGATCAGGACAGTGACCGTTGATCATCTGTCCCGAGCATCTATCATGCTTGCCCCAGGCCATCGGCCGGTCCTTATTGTCAAGCCCTGCAGTATCAAATGTGAAATAGGAGCTTCACCTCCTGACCTTGTGCCCTGACTAAAGACTGTTCAGTCAGTCCTGTTTGGTTTCCCGGCACATGCAGGTCATTGGGCCGTAATTTGAATGATTAGCCTGGGCTATATGAAAACAATCTCATATGACCCCAAACACTGAACGCAGCTCAGAATCTTGTTTGTGTTTCGGGGCTTGATGTCTGTCCTGTGTAGTGGTTACTGTAGGTGCACTTATAGAGCATGTGTCAGGATATAGATTGCCTTAGTTGTGTGGGACAAGAGGTCAAATGTTAGCATTAATATCTTCTCTTGGTTTTGTGAGAGCGTACGATCATCACAGCACACAACAATGTGACCACTTATCATTTTAATAGACTATTTTAATCCGTTTGCCCTGAGAACCATGCACAATGCTTTAAAACCCTCTTTCTTGTCATCTGTTTAGGAGCCTCGAGGTTATTGCATGTGCTCTTCAAAAGCGCTGGGTGTTTTCTGTGGATCGCCAATAGTCCACAATAGTCACATTATAATCTTGCTATGGAAATGCCTCAGGAGACGTTTGTTGCTATTTTTGAATATTGTTTGTACTTATTGACCTAGTTCATCTGTTTCATGTTGGCTAAAGACATGTAGATTTCTTGTGCCATTAGAGTAATGTGTTTGTTTAAAATAAATGTTTTGACCATGTGATGAGGTCTTCTAAGTGTTTATAATGCAAAAACAAAAAGACACAATATGAAGTCTGTTAATTGCTGTCATTGCTGCAAGTGTTGGGCAACAATCATTACACTTTTTAGAAGAAAAAATAAAAACTCTCAGATTACATAAATGCACCCTGTTTGTTTCCTCTCTTTTTTTTAAACTACAAATCTTGTAATTTTTAGAGGTCGACCAAAAGTGAATTTTACTGATAATGAAAACTAGGTTGAACTTGGGGCTGGACGATATGGCCAAATTTTATATCACAATATATTTCTTAATTTCGGTCGATACGATATAATTCCGATATCGATATGAACGATATAAAAGCCTCAGAAAAACTGCCAAGAACGCCCACAACAAATGTCTGTACCTACAATCTTCTGAAAAATGAATTTGCCAAGTCTATGAAACCTGTTGGAGTCTTTCGGTACTGCACCATAACAAACTACATGAACCAATGAAATAACCCATCATAACAATAATATTCTCTTCTCAATACCTGCTACAAGACTATGTAAGCATATGGGTAGCAATATTCAATTTGAAATGTAATATGCAAAATGACAATGCAATATGTAAAATGGCAATGCATTTCTGTTTTTAAATTTACATTTGCCATTACATTTGTGCAACGTTTGGTGCAAAATTAAAATTCAATTATATAATTTACATTTGCCATTTCATACACTAGTTTTAATATGTAAATTGAATACATATTTTAACGCTTTATAAGTTGCAAAATAAAAATATATTACAGAAATGATTAGATATGTTTAACATGTTCAAGCAAAAACTATAGCAAAATGATCATTTAAATGTTATTTTTCTTAATTGCATTTACACTCAGTTAAGACACTTGCGATTTGCATTTTTTAAATTAAATGTCCCGCAATGAATGTAGCAAAATTCAATGTGATTTTTGAAATTGAAAATGCATTCCGAGCCGATCACGCCCCCTCCCGCCCTGTCAATCACTGCGTGAAGTTTTGGTTTCTTAGATATTAAACTCATATGTATTGGTCATTCTGAGGTCATTCGGCATCCCCACATGCTCCAAATTCACGCAAAAAAAGTCTTGTTTGTTTGTGCTTCGTTTGTGCCGGTTAAAGTTTTGTTTGTGCTGCTTCTATCGGGTGGAACTGCTTCAGATGGTGGAACAGGTTTGATGTATTCCCGTTGCTAGTCGGCACCACTCTCCGGCACATTTTGCAGCACGCTGAAACCTGAAGTTTAGATCTCAGATAGCCGAACCACATCCATACCACTGGAATAGTCTTTCCTCTCTTATCAACTATTTTGTCTGCTTTCTCCTCACTTGTGGAGGCTTGTTCAGTCACATTTGTATTGCGGTCAGGGCCGCTCATTTTGTAGCTAAAACTATGGAGATCAGCGTAATACTGTCTGTGGTGTACGTCATCACGAAAGTAGCCAATTGTGTTCTGCTCTTTCTGACGACTGCGCACCTAACATCAGTCAGTGACAAATGCTGTTATGTATATTGAAATATCGAAAATGTGTTTAAAAATCATATCACCGTTAGGGCTGGGACGGTTACCACATTACCGCAATACCGCGGTCACGTGACTCCAACCGCGGGTCTGAGCTCGTCACCGTCATCACCGCAAAAAAACAACAAAAAAAAAACATTGGCCTGCACATGTGCACGTTGTGTCTAATGATATGGATTCATTGATTCTAATGACATGGATTATGTCTAATGATAGTGTGTCTTACATGGATTCAAGGTTTTCTAAACAAAACTTATCATCAAAAGATGGAGCAAATCCGACCTTTCGCGAGTTGTGGAGCGCAATGTTCCATGACACATAATAACATTACATTCGTATTAGAGATGCGCGGATGGGCTATTATTATTTCATCCGCAACGGAACCGCATCACAACCTCATAGTCGAATAGTAGGGAAGTGTTATGTAACCATGGGCGTCAGTTTGGTTTGAAATGTGCTGGGGACAGAGACGCATTCGGAAGTGCATTTTCAGAAGTGCTGGGTACAATGACGCATTTTTTTTTTTGCGTCTAAATGTGTCTAAATACGTGAATGTGCATTATACGCCGAGTTAATTTATGAGACGAACTCCAGTTCACTCGCCGGCGCCTACATGTCGTGATTCTGCTATATTTAATTATTTTTTTGTTAAATCCAGGCAATTGGTTCATGAAACATTGATTAAAATTAAGATATAATTAATACAAAACGAAATTAAATTTAAAGAAAGGCAGCTGTTCTGTTTGAGGTCTCTGTGAAAGTTTTAAAGCAGTCTTTTAGTGCCGCTTTCAGAGCGCTCATGTCCGTAACCGAGAACTGACACGTTGTTTTTTCCCTCATAAATGCGAACACGAAAAATACAATAAAATTAATATTATAATGTTTTTTTGTTGAGTCAGACGATGATTACCAAATTTCTCTCTCATATTGCTCCTCATAACCACTGAAAAAAAATCGAACCAAAAGTCAAATTAATATGGACGGAAGTTAAAAGTGGTGGGTACAAAATGACTCATGACGTACCCACCGTACCCACCTGTCCCCCCCGAAATCGACGCCTATGGGTTCGACTATCAGTCGACTACGGCAAAATCAAACGAATCAGATTCGACTATGAAAATCCTTAGTCGAAAACAGCCCTAATAAATAAATAAATAGCCTATAACGCACATCGGCAAACCTGACCTTACCTGACTAGGCTACTGTAGCCTAAAATTTTATCATTTCGTTTAGAATTTTGTTTAAAAGTAGACATTTTAAGTATTCTATTTATTTCTCATGTCTGTGAGGCAAGGCCTAGCCTATACGCCGAGGATTTAAAGCGTTTTACCGCTATACCGCGGTAATATCTTGCTTTTCAACCGCGGTTAGAAAAAATCCATACCGCCCCAGCCCTAATCACTGTTATTAAAAATATCGCGATATACAGTGCCTAGCATAAGTGAACACACCCATGCTAAAGTTGACTAAAAAGAGGAATAAAAAATCATCTTTTGGAAATTGATCTTAATGCCTTAATTTAAATAAATAAATGTTCTTTCTTAAAATACAGGTTGCATAAGTCAGGACACCCCTATGTTAAATTCCCATAGAGGCAGGCAGATTTTTATTTTTAAAGGCCAGTTATTTCATGGATCCAGGATACTATGCGTCCTGATAAAGTTCCCTTGGCCTGTGGAATTAAAAAAGCCCCACATCATCACATTCCCTTCACCATACCTAGAGATTGGCATGGGGCACTTTCCATAAGATCATCTATCAATGCAAATCATACCAGCTATTAGCCTAACTGAAATAAAACCATGCCAATCTCTAGGTTTTTTTTTATTTTTTTTTATGTCTTACACAGCAAATATTATTCACAGAAATTATTGTTAGTTTTCCCCAGCCTGAAAAAAAGTATAGTAAGAGAATTGTGATTCTAGCAGTAGGCAACTTCTGTTCCTGCCGGAGGTCTAGTAATCCCACATTCATAAGGGCTTTTCTTCCAGTGCTCAGCCCTGTTTTCCATCTGCAGGACTCAAGGAAAGCCACAGCTCATTATGCAATAATTACTGCGGACTAAATGGCAAGCTGCAGCTCTGTTCTGTTTCATTTGTATTGTATGTATGTGCATAAGAGACGGAGAGAGAGATAAATGCTTCCCTGCGGGTTCTGCAGCTCCAGTGTCTGTCACATACCGGTTTGATTTGCAGGAGTTGTGACAACTTTGAGTTAATCGAATAGGTCCTCTGTGAGATATTTGACAGTGTGCTGCTAAAGTGTCTGCTTTGTGTGGGTTGTGGCAGTGTCATCTTGTAGGGCCGGGGCGGTATAGTGACTTTGTATGGTAAATCTATGCATGTTTTTATAAATGGTAAAGGATGAGGCTGTACCTTGTATATCAATATACTGTAGTTTGATATTAGTACACACGGTGAGTTTCTGCGTGGAAAGTGCATAATTCAGTTTATCTTAAAGATGAGACATGATTTATATTAAAGGTGCAGTGTTTCCCCTAGAAATGTTTCCAGCAGCGGTGCTGTTACGTGCCGGAGGTTATTACCAAGCCGTGCGCGGGGGGCATGCACCTCCGGAAGAATTTTTTTTAAAATAACCCCTTAAACCATGACTTCTGGCAAGTTTTGTGGATAGAAATGGACATTTTGAGACAAACAAATATGACATACCATCAACAAATTCAAGGCATGATTATTGCAGCACGTACCTTGAACTGATCACAAATAGAAACCTTCATTTTATAATTTTGTAGTAGTCCTACCACTACAGCTTCTCTCTCTCTTGCTCTCTTGTATTCTCTCCTTAGTCCTGTCCTCTCACCTTTCCTCGGTCCTTTTATTGCGCCAGAACGCCCACCACACACCAGCTTACTGGTGGAGAGGAGACAGTGATGAAGCCAATCAGTATATGGGGATGATTAGGAGGCAATGATGGACAGAGGCCAAGGGGCAAATTGGGCCAGGATGCCGGGGTTAAACCCCTACTCTTTTTCGAAGGACATCCTGGAATTTTTTGTGTCAGGACCTCGGTTTAACGTCTCATCCGAAGGACGGTGCTCTTTGACAGTATATTGTCCCCGTCACTATACTGGGGCGTTAGGACCCACACAGACCCCAGGGTGAGCACCCCCTACTGGCCTCACTAACACCTCTTCCAGCAGAAACCTGGTTTTCTCTGGAGGTCTCCCATCCAGGTACTGACCAGGCTCAACCCTGCTTAGCTTCAGTGGGCAACCAGTCTTGGGCTACAGGGTGATATGGCTGCTGACAATTCAGAGGATCTGTCGGATTTACCTCACATAAATTCATTAATTTTTTCCCGAAATAGCCTACATAAAAGTAAATGGCCAATGAACATGGGAGAAGAATAAACTTGGTTTCATACACAATGTGCAGGGATCGTACGGGTGCTTGAAATCCTTGAAAATGCTTGAATTTTGATGTGTTTTCAAGGTTTGAAAAGTGCTTACATTTTTGATAAAATGCTTGAAAATGCTTGTAATTGTAACTATTTCTTTCACAACAAATACCTATCTGACTGAATAGTTCGTTTATTAAATGGAGAAATAAAATGCAGCCCTTCAGATACAGAGCGATTTGCGCTACACTGGCCAGAGCAAAAGTAGGCGGAGTTTTCATTTTGATTTCTGCGCTTGTTTGGATGCCCCGTTTTTATTGGCCGCGCGGGTATTCATCACAGAGCGCAGCGGCAAAAGTTGAACTATTTTTAACTTTGACCGCGGCGTGCGCGCGAGCTCACTAATGCTGCGCTCCGCTTTGGTCGACGCAGCAACAAAACATCCTCGCGCTGCGCAAGCCATTGAAATAAATGGGTTTCAAAGCGCAGCGCATTCCTCATCCTGTCTGAAAGGGCCATTAGTGACTGAAAGTACTTGGTGTAATAATGTAATGTTAGTATTGCATGTCCGTTATGGCACGTTAATTTGTGGAATATGCAGTGAACATAGCCAAAGTTACAGCACAGTAACTGTAACGTTAACTACCCGCAAATTAAAACCTGCAAATGTTATGCATGTGCATAACAACAATCGTTGATTGCTGAACAGAAATCGTGTCAGTGTGTCATACAAGTAGCCTACTGTAAGGTTGAGGATGGCCTTATGCAATATTTACACTGCTCTTTTCCAGTAGATAAATGTACCTATATGTCTTGGCAATGAAATTTAAAAAAACATTATTTCAATTAATATAGGCTATTTATCGGGTGGGTGCCTGTGCACTGTCAGAGTCTTCTGGGTTAAAATGGAGTTACAGTTGTTGCACTGTCTCAGATTTTGTTCAAACCTTGTCTAGATCAAGAATGTGTCCCAAAACCAAGGCCTGTAAAATATTTCTGTTCAAATCATATGTCTTCATATTTTCAGCCCTTGAAATTACTTCAGTTTTACAGCCTGAAAATCACATTATCTGTGAAGCAATATTTGGACATTAATATAATGAAAAGTATTATTCATGGGCATTATCTACTTAGACAGTGATACATTTTGAAAAATAAAACTTGTGATTTGCTTAAATATCTGATCCTTCTGCTATTACGAAACACAATTTTGGCTGTTTATAGCATTATCTCTTTTAATGTGATAAAAATACGAAATAGTAATTTTTACTATGTAATTTACGGTGGTGTAAGGTGCTGGAAAAAGCTTTAAAATGGACCTTGAAAGTGCTTGAAAAGTGCTTGAATTTGACCTTGGAAAAGGTGTACGAACCCTGAATGTGCATCTGATAGGCTAAGAATAAAACGCATCGTCAAATTATAATTGAAAGGATTTTTATTGCAGCTTCCATAGACATCAGTGTAAAACTATAAATATCTTTTTTATATATAGTACTTCATTTAAATGTCTATTTAAATATCTAAAACCTCAAATAAACATTATGTGGTTGAAAACACTGAATAGTTGTGATATATAAAAAGCACTGAGTGCGTCCATCTCTGGCTCAGCGCCAACCAACACGCGAAAGCACATTTGAATTGATCAGTGACGCATTGAATATTATAATCGCACAGGTGTGAACATGTTCTCTTTCTATCATTTTTGCTAAAACTTCAAACAAACAACCCAAAATAATAGACATGATTTTCTCAGGCCACATCCCACATGTAAAATTAGATGAATTATTAAAATGAATAGGTATGGATGACAGTTGATGACAATAACAGTTCAGTTTATTCCCCTAATATTGACATGGATGTTTACAGAGTAAACAGACTTACAGAGTTTCAACTTTCTATAATTCCAAAGTGAGAGATGGACTTTTGTCTTTATTATTATTTTGTGCTGTACTAATTTTGACTACTGTTATTTCTGTTTCAAAAGGCTGCAATAAATAACAGTTTAAAATCTAAAGAGTGTTCATGCGATCTAATACAATGCTGTGAAATTAATGAATGCGTAATTATCGTGATAATCGTGAAACCGTGATTATTCCTCAGACTTCATTCGTACCAACAAAATCTATAGTCGTTGCATCCCTAGTTCTGACTGGCCAATAGAAATAAAATAGGGGGGTATAATGACCTCATATCTGAGGCAGTGTAAATTAAGTTTTACACTTAAGAGGGGACTTACTGTAATACACATTTATGCTGGGTGCTTTGAAAAAATAAAATATGAAATTTATGATTTTTCAAGCATCATTACAGTAATTTTGCATATTCACTAAACTGTTTGACAAAAGAAATAGTGACTAGATAAATCTGAGTAAACTTGACATGACGAGTGCGGCAGTCTTGCAACAGTACGAATGGTTTGTGTGCACATGCACGTCTCACAGGTGTCACTCATCACAGCGCTAGTCTGGGACAAATCCAATTCAGACGCTCGCCAGAGATACAGTATGTTCACTGTGATAATAGTAATTACAGTTTAGCTTGCAATTATCGTAATGGCTCAGAGATGCTTAATTATTAGTGATTTGCATCACTTAAGCTAAACACAATCCTAAAGAGAATCATAGTAGGTCCTAATAGCACTGGAGCAGTTTTGGTGCTGCTAGTGGACATTTCTCTACTGTTCAGAAATTTGAGGTCAGTAAGGTTTTTGTAATGCTTCTTTAATGAGTCTCTTCTGCTCACCAAGGCTGCATTCATTTCATCAAAAATACAGTACACAAGTAATATTGTGAAATATTATTATTATTACAGTCAAAATAATTACAAAGGATTGATATTTTTTTGGGGGGAAAGAACAGCATTTATTTGGAATAGAAATCTTTTTGTAACAAGAAATTGATAGAAAGCTTTTTGTAACAATGTACAAGTCTTTACTGTCACTTTCTATCAATTGAATGTATCGTTGCTGAATAAAAGTATAAAATGTCTTTTAAAAACAAATTGGGGTAATATGTCAAAACACAATATTCTTATTTTTGGTCCATAACCATATATACTGTATAATAATGTACACATTTTTAAGCATTAACTAAAATACATGAATATCTAATGCATTACACATTTGAATACATTTGGAACAGTTGACAAATATATACCACTATATCATTGAAATCAGTTTTATTGCCCACCTCTGTAGTTTCAGACGGTATATTGCCAACCCCTAATACATAAGAGTGGTAAAATAAATGATTAGCAATCAGTATCTGCCTCATGTTTCATAATGGGTGCACCCCCACCATGTATCATTGTCTTCTGACTCTGATTATATAGTTTCATGCTTTTATATGCATGTACTAGACTAGTGCTAATTTGATTTGATTAGATCAAAAGGAAAGCCATCCTGTGCATTCATCAGCAGAAAACCTGCTGGCAACAGTCCATCCTCTTCCTCCATTCCTCCTCTCATCACTCTCAGAGCTTCTCCTCTGCCATTGCATAAGATCTCCGGATCACACACTCCTACTTCAGACTACAGGATGATGAGGTTCATGGCCTGCAGCTATTCTGGAAATCCTGCTATCCTCCGCCAGCATAAAGCATTGTTGAAAGAATTCACTTGTGTCAGCAGGGTTTAAAGATATGGCACACAAATTTCGTACATGCACACAATCACCATCAAAAGGACACCATCAAAGAGATAAATAATCAAAAAAATCATGCAAATCTCACACTAATACTGTTTTTTTGAGATCTCTTCTGCAATTACATTTCAGGCATTGTGCCATTTGTGTTTGGTGACATGTGAAACGGGATGTTATAATGTTCTGATATAAGCTCTCTGTGGATCCTGTTTAATATAGATTCATTGAAGCTGTCATCTGTGCCCCAGATTTTTGTCCTGCGTTTCTATTCTGTCCCCTACGCTGCTCAAAAATGGATCAATACGCTGCTCAAAAATGGATCAATCCCCCATCCCTTCCTCGTTACCGTACAAAAAACACTGTCAGATTTAATACCTCTTCTGTGTGATTTTAAAATGACAAATTACCCTGATGCATGTTCAAGTTACATTTATATTTGCTGACTGAATATTTGTTTTGTTTTTCCTTGCGCTAATTGTGAAACATACTTGTAGTACTTGATATGAGAGAATGTAAAATGTATTATTATGCCATCTCTATATATTTCCCTTTTATATATTTAGCCTGAAATTGCTCGTTGAGAGAAAAAAAAACACAATAGCCATTTGTTGCGAATATTTAACCCTCTGGGGTCGGCGGTATCGCCGGCGATACCAGCTCACTTTTTTCCTGATCAGTGCAAAAGAGACTCAAATTACTCTGTTGATTTTGATCTTACATATAAGTGCTGTACATCATTACTTCCTGTTAAGTGTCTATTTTTTTTGTGGGTACTCACAATAAAAACAAAGTGTTGTGCTTTTCGTCAAATAAAGAAAAATAAACATGATGCGCGTTTTACCTTCTCTCGTCAGTGAGGTCCATTCTGAAACGCGTCCGAAAAATGAACTGTAACTCTGTCAATACTTGTCACAGAGATACGAGAGATTTCTCTTTATGAAGCTGAAATTCTCTTCTTTTAAATGAAGTAATTTATATAAAAAAACAAATATTCTCAGTTTATGTAATCTGTATGAAAACAGAGAGATGTCAGTATTTTTCTTTCCAGCTCATTATACCTCATTACGCGTTAATGTGCCACGCCCACGGACAGCGCGCCGGTATTCAAACGCAAATGATCTAAGGCAAGCCATGCAAACATGCCAACGCCCACCAGCTGGATTATAAAACACATCGTGTTTAGTAAGTTTCTTACTACCGCTGTGAACACAGCATATCCCTACCCTGTGAGGAATAATACTATCTAATAACCCTGTAAAATGTACCAGAAGTGGTAGTTTCATTTCGAGGAGCAACGGATCCAGCTGATGTAGTAAGTCATTTATTCTTAAGTGCTTTGTTCTAATCACGATATTGGATAGTGTCTGTAAACCGCAAAAAGACTGTTTAAATATGAATTGCGTGTCTGTCTAAATGATGAATGAACTGCACAGTCCCGCGCGCTTTGTTTACTACAGTTATACAGCGCGTGTCTGTGCCGTTCATTCACTCTCGCATCTACATTAGTAAACATGTTATTAAATTTACATGAACACATCCAAACTATATTGCTATAGCCTACTAAGATGAGTAAAAATAGACTGAAATATGTTGAAATAAAATGTCTGTATGAGCAACAAACTGCAAATTAACATTATGCTAATATATCATACACAATATGTTACAGACATGAATGTTTAGAAAAGATTTTGTGATTAGTTTTGGATAGATTATAAAGTTTTGACTGTAAAAAAAGACTACTGTAGTAAGTTTTTTTTTCATTCTCAAGTGAATCGCGTTTCTGTGTGTGAATGAATGAACGGCAGAGATGTGCTGTTTACCACAACTCGCAAAAAGACAGTTTAAATTTGAATCGCATTTCTGTGTGTGAATGAATGATCCGCTTTTAGCAAACTATATTGCTATACTGAGATGAGTAAAAATCGACTGAAATATGTTGAAATAAAATGTATTTGTATAAGCAACGTATTAAACTGCAAATTATATTTCTTATATAAACGAAAGACCTATGTTACAGACATATGAAAGACAACATTTCGTTTTCTAGTTTTGGATAGATTATACATTTTTCCTCTAAAATATTTGCCACCTCAAATAAGCTTTTGTTTGCCAATTTTTGCTCATATGTTAAATAGCCTATAGTATGTTTTGTCAAAAATAAAGTAATCAAATAATATGTTATTATGTGTTTGTTCCAATGTAGCCTAGGCTATATCCAAAGTAATGAATCCTTAACTTTGAAATATGTATGATAAAATGTATACTTTAGTTTTTACAAAGAAAGATTGCACTTGAATTGTTGTTGTAATTGTAACATTTTTAATAAAAAAAAATATTTACAAGGTAGATGTAAACAAACTATTAAAAGGGTAATATAAGCCTTTTCTTTAAATAATTTTTATTGAGTTTTATTAGTGACAAATTTGGGGAGAGGATACATATTCCAAAACTGAAAATACAGTATGAGAATTAACTGCACAATTACTAGACATGGAAAAATATTTAAAAAAATGAGATGCTTCCAACTGTAAACCAATTTGGTAGAATATATATTTATATATATATATATATATATATATATATATATACACACACACACACATATATATATTGCTCTTGCATTCTTTCTTGTGGCTCAGTGACACACCTGAATGAATGGCTCATTAAGTATGCGGACCCCATTGTCTCCTCAGGTGTGAACCACTAAATATGCATGATGGTGTTGAAATCGTTGACGCCCCTTGCGCATATTGCCTTTCCAAACAAAAAGTGTCTTACAAAATTTAAATCAATGTATTGTTTTATGTGAATGATTGGGCAGGATGATTTTCACGTCATTTTGAAGAAAAAACTCTAGGCAACGACATCCATTAGTCAAAAGTCTTGTGGACACATATTTAGTATGTGTTTTGTGGCCTTATTTCAGAAACTTTATTTTTTATTTTTTTCAATAACCATGCATAAACAATATTCCCTCAAAAATACAAACATGTACATACATGTTGCTCACATATTATGGTAGCCCTGTTTGTGCTAAATAGAGTGTAATTACACCTTTGCCATTAATATGTTTATAAGCAACTGAAAAAAGCACAAATGTCAGAGCATGTCAGAACATCTCAAGGACCCCAAAAATCCCTTAGACCCCAGAGGGTTAAAAGTAAAATGCAGTAGAAAAGATTGTGAATCAAGGCATGTTTTTCACAGTATTTTCACAAGTAAATGGAACTATTTAAATGTACCAAAATAACAGTACATAGTAATAAAATATATTTAGATATTTCCATATATACTTGCGCATATTTTTTCAAAAACTTTTTAATATGTGAAAAAAGCCACATGGGGACTTTATGATGCAATTTAATCACTGAATCAAAGTTGTATATGCAAGGACAGATATTTATCAAAAGTGGCAGTAAAGACTTTTCCATTGTTACAAAGAAGTTCTGTTTCAAATAAATGCTGTTCTTTGAATTATTGTATTAATGAACTTTCTATTCATCAAGAAATCCTGAAAAATCTACAATAATATCAAGCAGCACAATAGTTTTCAACAATAATAATAATAATAAATGTTTCTTAAGGAACCATATCAGCATATTAGAATTTCTTAAGGATCATGTGACACTGAAGACTGGAGTGATGATGCTGGAAATTCAGCTTTGATCACAGGAATAAATCACATTTTAAAATATTATATATTATATTACCCATCCCTAGTACTTGGTCATCTGATTCCAGTTCAGCCAGACCAGTTATGGTCTTATAATTGCAGCAGTGTACCGCCTTGGCAGAGCAGTGTTATTTTCTACAAGCTCATGCAGGGACACACAGTTCACAACACTTGGACAGACATGAGGTTCATGGGCAAGGTGAGAGGAGGGTGTAAATGGGACTCTGGTGGACCAGAGAGCCTCCTCTGCTTAAATGGTGTGTTGGTGTGAAACAGCACTGTAAGAGGTAATAGAAATCTTCCCTGCGAGGTTTGCAGGTCTGTTTGATTGACAGTTCTGCCCGTCAGGTGTCACTCAGCCTGTTTTGTTTATTGTGTCTTCTATTCCAGATGCCCCACCCTTGGATCGAGAAGAACTGTTTGTCCAGAAACTGCGGCAGTGCTGTGTGCTTTTTGACTTTGTGACTGATCCACTAAGTGATCTCAAGTACAAGGAGGTGAAGAGAGCCGGCCTTAATGAAATGGTGGAGTACATCACACACAACCGTGACGTGGTCACAGAGTCCATCTACCCCGAAGCTGTCATCATGGTGAGAGGACACAAATATCCCCTAAGCAGACATACATCAATGAATCCCATTTAGGGGATGAGATTATGCTTGATTATGGCAAAAATCATATCATAAAATCAATTCTATCACCGTTACTTTTGGTCAGTATTATAATCATGATAAATTAAGACGATAGGCATGGGTGATATTACCAAAGTCTTGAGTTTTTTATATATATATATATATATATCTACTTATTAAAGCTCCTCTTTGTCTTTTGTTGTTTGATTAAAATGCCCCTATTATGGTTTTTCGAATATTCCCTCTCAGGGCTCCAGACTAACTTTTTTCACCTCCGTCCTGGAACCGTCCTGAAAAACAATTTGAACCGTCCTAAAGTGAATGTCAACCGTCCCAAAATCAAAATGTTGTTTCTGTTCTTTGTTATTATCATCTATAGTTGTTAGTCACATAATAAAAACACCATTAAAATGTTTATGATATATATTCAGTGTTTCCCCTAGAAATTTTTCCAGCAGCGGTGCTGTTACGTGCCCGAGGTTGTTACCAAGCCGCGCGTGGTGGGGTCCGGGGGCATGCACCCTGGAAGATTTTTTTTTTTAAATAACCCCTTAAACCATGACTTCTGGCAAGTTTTGTGGATAGACATGGACATTTTGAGAAAAACAAATATGACATACCATCAACTGATTCAAGGCATGATTATTGCAGCACGTACCTTGAACTGCAGTCACAAACAGAAACCTTAATTTTATAATTTTAGACAGGATTATTCATGTTTTTCTTTTGTGTTCATTTTCAGCTTGGTAGAAATTGTTTAGGGGAAAAATGAAACGGCACAACCCAGAAAAAGATTATTTACAATTTATTGAAAATTTTATCTTAATGGGAAAGGCCACACCCAATCTGTGGGCACTTAATTTTTCTGGGCTTTTCATAAAAGATCTCTAAGGCTCTTTGGTAATTGAATGATTGTGGGGGTATTTTTTGTTTTTGCAAGAAGTCTTATGCTCATCTAGCCTGCATTTATTTAATAAAAAAAACCCAGAAAAAACAGTAGCCTAATATTGTGAAATATTATTACATGATGTTCTTTTTAACTTTTTATTAATTAAAGAATCTTTGAAAAAAAAGAAAAGAGCATCACATATCATCATATTAGAATGATTTCTGAAGGACACCAACAAGTTTAGTAGACTCATCTAAAAAATTAAATATGATTTAACGTTAACTATCAGGACTATGAGCAGTAGGTGATAACGTTACTTCCTCATCCTCATGGAGAGCGCAGTTCATACCGCTTTCTCCTTTCCACAAGCGCTTGCTCTCCCGTGGCGTCTGTCGTTGCTATGCAACCATGAACAGAGGCGCGCTTGGAAAAACGAGCGCGCCGGCCGCATTTGAAATAATGAATTTGCACGCGCTATGTGAACGGCCCCTTATGGCAACGTGACATTAGCCTAATCGAAAATATCTCCATATGTGGCTCTTTCCTCCTTTTTAACAAGCGGATTCAGAGCCACCGCATGCAGCGCCGCCGGTCGCCATGTCTCAGTGTTTTTAGGTGTGTACGTGAATGAAGAGAATGTCGTGATATTACTGATCATGGAAAGATTTTGCAGCGGCGCTGAAAATCCAGCGGCGGCGCTGCGCCGCTGCTGAATACATTGTAGGGGAAACACTGATATTATTATATTTATTTAGCTCCATTCAAAGTAGTTATCTGTAAACAGGTAAAAAAAAAAAAAAAAAACAGATTTAAAAAAAAATTACTTTTTTTTTCCTTTTTCTTTTTTTACATATGAAAATTAAGAGAAAAATACATACAGCTCAAAACGTTTTTGAGTTGGTTGGATTAAACAATAACAAATAAATACTGGTGACTACCACCCGCGGCGCTACCATTGGGATTTTAGGTCCGGCCCGTCCGTTTTGACCCAGGCCTATGGTGAGTAGTGAGTGATTTTCATTTTAGCAGTTCATCCATTAAGCAGCCAGAGGAAAGCTTTGATTGAAAGCTTCTCAGCCAATCAGCGGCTTCTACCCCACGTGTGGACTCTTAAAGTAACACTATGTAGTTTTTCAACCTTCATAATATATTTCCAAGACCCTTGTGATGGTACATCGACTTACAATAGGTTAAATGACACGTCTGCCGTAGCCTGACAGTGTCTGTATCGCTTTTACTGGCACTATGTAACTTCGGGTTTCGGGTAGTAACCGGAGCACAAAAAGAACTACAAAATTCGACTGCTTTCCGGCATACATAGTTTTTCTTCGTTTGTGATGTCTTTCATAAAATCATGCATCATACTCTACCTTGTCTGTGGCCATTGTTGATTCCAAAGCCGGTGCTGGATAAACAGAGAGCGTGTGCGTGCGACAGTAGGCTGCGGTAGGCTAACTTATTTACGACAGCGGTAATGGAGAATTCCGCTTCCAACCTGTAGGGCGACTGCAGAGGAAAAGTTCCTTGGTGTTGCTTTAAGCCTGCCCACAGGCTGCATCGCCACCAGCCAGTGATCCAATGAAATGAATGACGTTGGCGCGCAAGCTTTTCAAAGCAAGCTCTATGGGACGGTTTACACCTGGCCACTTCATGTGTTTTCTGTGATCGGATAGCTATCCGATCGTGAAAAGACCAGGTGTAAATGCCATCTGAAACGCATTCGAGACGGATTTAAATCCGATCACTCAAACCACTTCAGGAGGAGGTCTGGGCCGCATTCCAGACGAAACTGGACAAGTGTAAATGCATCTGGTTTTTGAAACCACATATGTAGATTTAACTCCTCCCAACAATGCTTAAAAAATAAATGTGTGAGAGCGTGTGATGGGTTATATGTCATGTTATAGCCAGATATGACGGCGCTACTGCAGCATCATCGCAGCTGATCGCGATCTAGCTAACTTCAAGCCAACGTGCAAACTACCGCAAATCAAAGTTGCAGACGCTTAAGACACAATCATCTTCATTAAAAGTAAAGAAGTGGAATGATCTCACCAGTGCTGTCGCCGCTCTCTCTTATTGCGGTCTTTGATTTTGAAATTAGCTGATGATCAATAAAATCTAGGCTAGCTCATATCTGTTACTTTCGGTGACGAGAACTTCATTAAATGTGCGTATAGCACGGGAATTGAAGATCTGATTTATATCCGTTTTGCGAAAACACATTTATGTGTCCAGGTGTAAATGGAATCGTTTTGATAAATCAGATAACTATCCGATCTGAGAAAACGCATGAAGTGGCCAGGTGTAAACAGCCCCATTGAGACAGACACAGATGGTAGCTATTAGCAAATATGAAAAGCAAAGCAATCTGTTTTAGTTACCGTTGTTTAACCAGCGCAACATATTTGCGATGTCATTAAGCCATTTGATAGATGCACCCGGTACCGCGGAACAAGTCTCCGGGTGAGTAGCCGGCCAGTGATAGTAACTATAGTAACACAAAATGCCAAAATTAACCGACTAAGCGCTGACTACAACAGAGCGCGTCTTCTCATGCTAAGTAAGTTAGCCTAATAGGCTAGTAATAAATGAACACACATACAAAAATGTCTTTCGTCCTGTAGGCGTCTTGGAGAATATTTCTGTTCGTCCTAAACACATTTTCTATCGTCCCCAGGAAGATAGGACACCGTTAGTCTCGAGCCCTGTTCCCTCTCATGCAGTGTGTAATATAGCTGTTTGTGAATGTAAACGTTCTGCAAAGTTGTAGAGTCGAAAGTGCACGATAAATAAAATTATTGTCTCCCAAGAGAAAGAATCGACTCTGAACCGCCTATACGAGTCGTTTGTATTTCAAATCCCACTGCGTGACGGTTCTATGTCACGAAAAGACATTTGCATAATGCCCACCTTAGTTGTACGTTGTTCACCCGTGAACATCTTGACCACAAACACGTCATTTTACTGATGACTGCTTCTCAAATCTCTGAGTTCAGCGTGGGATTCGCAAAACGCTTGCTCTTGAAAGATGGGTCAGTACCCAATTTATTTGGACCAGCTTGCTCCTCAGAATCACAACCTGTAAGCATGAATAATTATTGATGTATATATTTTCTACCTGGTTTTCAAAATACGTAGTTTTGTGTTTTATATTGTGTAGGCCTCCGGCTAACCAGCTAACTCACGTTATTACTGTCTTACTGAAATACTTCTGCTAAGCAGCTGTGGGCCACTATTACCTAAAACTGTCTATTATTGCTAGGGCTGATACCGATACCAATACAGATACCTTGACTTCGATATCGGTTTCTGAACAATACTTGTTTCGATACCAATTACATATTATTATGTATTTTATTACGATTATTACGATTACATTACATATTACCTAAAAAAAAAATCCTCTGGTTTTATTTTTTCAGTTTGTTGACTTTTTTTTTTTTTTTTTTTTACAGACTCAATGACTCATATAGTTATTTATAAATGTAATTTTGGTGATCAAAGTTTAGTTTTAAGGGATCAAATGATTGATTACAGGGGGATTTTAATATCAAGCATTTCGCATAGCTATATCCCCATTACCTTTTATACATGGTCCCCGTGCATATAAGCAATGTGTGGCTTAGTTCACACCACCCTACCCCTCTTGAATGATCGAAACTGAAGCTAAATAAAGTACTGCATTTAAAAAATCAAATGTAATAAAAAAAAATTTAAATGGAAAATTTCCCCTCTAATTCAGTTTCCATGGCAACATTAATCCTCTCCTACCATTCTGAGATCCGGAAACACAGAATTGGAAACACACTAAGGTGATTCCTCAGCTGCACTGTATCGTGTGACTCACCCTTCACGTGAGTCACAAGAACTCATTACAAGTGACAAATGGCATGGAGGATTTAGAGATATTGTATATTAAACCTATAATCTAAAAAACATTTCATAAATCTTCATTTGAGATCTAAATGTGTCAACTCATTTTGCCTCACTGATTGCTTGACATTTTTTTCTTGTACCGCATACACATTTATTTTGTAAAGTTTTTGGTCTATATACACATGCATGTTAAACATTAGCTTCCACTACTTTTTTTCTTAGTATTACTTTCCTTCTTACTAGAGCCAGACCGATTTATCGGTGTGCCGATTTCATCGGCCGATATGAGCCTGTCGCAGATATATCTGTATCGGCGTATATGATGCAGTTTTGCCGCCGATATGAACTTTTTTTTTTTTTTACAGAACATATAACGCGGATAAAATGCTTGTAAATTGTGTAATTATGTAGTTTGTCCAGCGGAGCGTGCTCCATTGTTTGCTACTGGCGACCCAGGTCACTGTAGTGACACCAGCCAACCCTTTCACTTCAGTAATGAGGTCTCTTCAGACACGGTGTAAGATGCGCACACATTAGCCTCCACTCCACTGACAAGGTATGAAACATAGCTAGCAACTAATGTAGCAAACGAGTATGATAAGCTCGTTGTGAGAGGAAAAGACGGTAGGGCTGCACATTATATCGAAATTATGAAAATATCGCAAATATAAATATTGTGATATGCATATCATAACAGCTTGCAATAACTGGGGTCATAAAGAAAAGACAAAGAGAAAATCACTCACTGCTTTTGGCTAAATAACTTTTGTAGCTTTAATAATAATCAGTATATATATTTAATTCATACAGTGAAAACTAAGCAGTGTTTATTTTTACATTTGATTATTCAGTTTCTGTTGTTAAATAAACCTAATGTAGGCCCTCCTGAAACCCTAAACTCGCTGGTTTACACTGATGTTAAAATAACACTTCTTATGTTACAGTAAAACAGTGCTGTTCACTTTCAGAAGTTGTAGGGATGTTTTCTTGTCACAAAAAGAATGTGAAACACATATGTTGGTTATATAATTTTAAAAATTAAAATTTAAATATAATTTAAGTTTATTTTACACACTTTAAGCATTATCATATTGCATATCAAATATCGCATTATTTAATGAGTTATCACATATTGCATTTTCTTCAATATCGTGCAGCCCTAAAAGACGAGGACATTGTTTATTTACTTTATAGCATTGCGTCTCACCAGGTGACAAGTAGCGTGCGTGCCACAGACTCATGCCACCACCGCACTGGTAACTAGTTAGCAACTTACCTTTAAGACACTGCTTGACTGCTTGTCTGCTGCTCCCTGAACAAGACACCGGACGCGAGCGGCGCGATGCGAAAAAAGACAGTTGAACCCATTATAATCAGTGATGTTCACACTGGATGCGGCGCGAGCGACAAATCTCCGACAGTAAACTGATGTCTCATTCTATGTATGACGTACCTACGCGAAGGACAAATGCTTTGTTACGGGCGCTTTGCCGCGTCCAGGGTAAACCGCTTTTACTGTTGCGACGCAAGCAACAACGGCCGCGTCCCGTATAGACACGGTGTCAGTCCATTCTGCCTATAGCGCTACGTTACAACATCAAGCAATATTCCAATCATTTATATAATTATAACACTTTATATAGGGCCATTTTGCATAATGAGTAGTTTCACGTTTAGAACATTTTTCTGACTTATTTAAAATAGTACATATGTAATTAAACATGTTTTCATTATGGTATTATTACTTTTACTTTAGTAAAATTATATTGATTGATAGAAGTTATTTTTTATATAACGTGACTAAATAAAAAGACCAAGTCATTAGTGAAGATTATGCAACAGTATTTATAATATAATATAGAATAGAACATGCAATGCAAACTAGTTTGGTTACAGCTCAAATGTATCATTCTCATTCTATCATTCACCCTGCCTCCATTACACATCTTTGTCACACAAGTGTTTGATCACCACATTTGAGTGATCATTGCAAAAAATGTGTTTATATATATATTCTGTTTATGTATACTGTATTCTATATACAGTTCCAGTCAAAAGTTTGTAAACACGAATGGGAAAGTGTCAACTTTTGACTGGTTCTGTACTATACATATGTATGCATATATATACATATGTATACATATACATATTATGTATATGCACATAAATAATATTGCTACTGTATTATAATATACACATAAATAATATCGGCCGATATATCGATATCAGGCTTTTTTACTCCCTGATATCAGGCTTTTTTACTCCCTAATATTGGCATCAGCCCCCAAAAATTCATATCGGTCGGGCTCTACTTCTTACTCGCATATATGTTTGTTAGCTGATTCTCATCGGGCCAGAAGATAATAGGACTAACATGTTGAAAGTGCACACCTCTGCCTGTCATGTGACCATTGACAGAAATGGCTTTTGCCTGACCAGTCCAAGGGTGATTACTAGCCAGGCCAAGGATAAAATCTGCTCAAGTGTAAATGTACACCAGGGAATTGTGGGTAATTACCCGTCATAAATCAAGGCCCAGACGCCTGCGTTTCCTTTCAGCCATTCATAATTCGGAAAAGAGATCTGCTCTTTTTGCTGTTTTGCTCTGCTCTTTTGATCTGTCCTAAATAGGGCTCTGCAATACAAAACTATATTTTTTTATCAATTTAATATACAAATATATATATATTAGGGCTGTAACGGTTCACAAAATTCACGGTTCGATTCGATACGATACAGTGGTGTCACGGTTCGGTTCGGTTCGATACAATACAGCAAAAAGAAAAATGCCAGAGAAATTTCCTATTTATTAAAAGAAAAATTATTTTTAAATAAGTGTGAGTTTTCCTACATCTTGAAACTTTTAGTTTTATAAATGGGGGTAATCTTTAAAGGATGAACAAATAATGTTTTGGTCATCACATTAAAAATAACATTTAAATATGATAATATTTGAGTTTTGAAGTGCTGGAAAAAGCTGTGTGATGTACTTGAAAGCATTTTACTATTTCTGCCAAACTTCCATGGTTACAGTGAGTGTTACTACAGTAAATCCATGGTGAATGTTGCTGATCTGTGGACTTAAAACCTATAACTAGTTCATTCATGGAACAATGTTTCTCCTGGTTTCCACGTCAGCGCTGTTTGATCCGTTAATAACGGAGAAATTGTAATGCTTCTCACTAGATCTCGCAGCAATGTTATTACTTCAGTGGCGAATTCAAATGCTTTGTTTACCGGATCTCTCAGCGCTGTGTAACAGTGTCGCTTGATCAAGATCGGCTCGCGCTGCACTGATGTTGATGGTCCGAACTGATAAACGTGAATAAAATAATGAGTAGCGCAGTTTCGTTCCGCTTTCATTACGTTTGCCATTTGATGTTGCGCAACGTTGTGACGTTTGGTCAGCAGGAAAAATGGTCCAACGAATCGTTCGGTTCGTTCGAATGCGTACCGAATACCGAACCGAAAGCCTCGTACCGAACGGTTCAATACGAATACATGTATCATTACACCCCTAATATATATATATATATATACATATATAAAATTGTTTTCCACAGTTTTAACTAAATGCAACAATGCAAAGATACATATTAATACACAGCAATATCTACATACATGAACATGCACGGAAAAACTACTAGCACAGCCTTTAGGAAACGTAAAAGTCATTTTGATATAAAAAAATGTTTTGGTGTATTTTGTAAACATTTATATCAGCAAGCCCCATTTCTAATCATAAATCTTGTGGCTCTATTGTAAGACAATCGCAACCATATAACTAAAACCTCTTAGCTTTCAGATGCACATTGTCCTCTCACGTCCCTCATCCTCTCTTGTACTCATTAGACTCGCTCTCCCGTCTCAGGTCGAGGTGTTGATGAGAATGTCTCGCCCTCCCTCTTCTGTCTGGAGGTCTGAGTCGACTCTAGATTGAGGCTGTGGTCGAAACATTGCGTCATCTTGACAGAAAGCTGTGCCACCCCTCTGCAGTAGTAACACTCCTTTCCTTCCTCTCAGCCATTTTGGGACACAAGTGATGAGCAGT
>JAVALU010000908.1:170000-179360 GCA_030770095.1 Gila robusta | reverse complement strand
AGTGTAGGTTATGTTCGGGTAGGGTTTAAGGGTTCGGGTTCGGGTTCGGGTTCGGGTATAGGTTTATGGATAGGGTTAGGGTATCGGAATAGGTTAGGGTGACCGGGTAGTTTATCTGGTTAGGGTTAGGTAAAGTAAAGGGTTCGGGTATCGATGGTACGTAACTTGTAAGGAAACTGGATCTGTTAAATGGGGAACGGGTACTTGGTAGTTGGAGCGGGAACGGTTAGAAAATTGTTATACTGACGGTAACTTTAACTTGATCTTGTACAGGGTACGGTGTTCTGGATCGGGTAATAAGGTTTCTAGTTAAGTGGTTACGTGTGGAACGGAACGGAAAATTGTGACTGGATTGAACGTAAACGGGAACGTGTGTGGAACTTATCGTGAATGTGATCTGGAACTGTTACGTTAACTGTATATTTTCGGGAACTGGGAACTGTAACGGACCTGGAACGGTGAAAACTGTAGTTAACTGTTAACTGAACTAACGAACTGTAACGTTGAACTTTTACGGTAATTGAACTGTAAGACTTTAACTTGTAACTGTAATGTAACTTGAACTTGTAACGTGTAACGTTGAACGTGGAACGTGAACTGTAACTTTGAACTTTAACTTTAACTGTAACGTTTGAACTTTTAACTTAACTTTACTGTTAACTTTAACGTGAACTGTGAACGAACTTTAACGTGTAACGACTTAACGAACTTAACTGTTAACTGTTAACTTTAACTTTAACTGTAAACTGGTTAACTGTGAACGTTGAACTTAACGTTAACTTTAACTTTAACTTGAACTTAACTTTAACTTGAACATTAACTTTAACTTTAACGTAACTGAACTTTAACTTAAACTTGTAACTTTAACGTTAACTTTAACGTTAACGTTAACTTTAAACGTTTAACTTAAACTGTAACTTTGAACTTTAACTAACTTAACTTAACTTTTAACTTTAACTTAAACTTAACTTTAACTTAACTTTAACTTTAACGTGTAACTTTAACTTTAACTGTAACTTTAACGTAACTTAACTTAACTTAACTGTAACGTTGAACTTTAACTGTAACTTAACTTTAACGTGAACTGTAACTTAACTGTAACTTTAACTGTTAACTTTAACTTGAACTTTAACTTTAACGTTAACTTGAACTTTAACTTTAACTTTAACTTGAACTTTAACTGTAACTTTAACTTAACGTTAACTTTAACTTTAACTTTAACTGTAACTTGAACTTAACTTTAACTTTAACTTTAACTTTAACTTTAACTTAACTTTAACTGTAACTTAACTTTAACTTTAACTGTAACTTTAACTTAACTTTAACTGTAACTTAACTTTAACTTTAACTGTAACTTAACTTAACTTTAACTTTAACTTTAACTGTAACTTAACTTAACTGTAACTTTAACGTTAACTTTAACTTAACGTTAACTTTAACTTAACTGTAACTTTAACTTTAACTTTAACTTGAACTTTAACTGTAACTTTAACTTTAACGTTAACTTTAACTTTAACGTTAACTTTAACTTTAACTTTAACTTTAACTGTAACTTTAACTTTAACTTAACTGTAACTTTAACTTTAACTTTAACTTAACGTTAACTTTAACTTAACTTTAACTTAACTTAACTTTAACTTAACTTTAACTTAACTTTAACTTTAACTTAACTTTAACTGTAACTTTAACTGTAACTTTAACTTTAACTTTAACTTAACTTTAACTTTAACTTAACTTTAACTGTAACTTAACTTTAACTTTAACTTTAACTTAACTTTAACTGTAACTTGAACGTTAACTTAACTTTAACTTTAACTTTAACTTAACTTTAACTTTAACTTTAACTTTAACTTTAACTTTAACTTAACTTTAACTTTAACTTAACGTTAACTTTAAACTTTAACTTTAACTTTAACTTAACTTTAACTTTAACTTTAACTTTAACTTTAACTTTAACTTTAACTTGAACTTTAACTTTAACTTTAACTTAACTTAACTTTAACTTTAACTGTAACTTTAACTTTAACTTTAACTTTAACTTAACTTTAACTTAACTTTAACTTTAACTTTAACTTTAACTTAACTTAACTTTAACTTAACTTTAACTTTAACTTTAACTTAACTTAACTTTAACTTTAACTTTAACTTAACTTTAACTTAACTTTAACTTTAACTTTAACTTAACTTTAACTTTAACTTTAACTTTAACTTTAACTTAACTTTAACTTAACTTTAACTTTAACTTTAACTTAACTTTAACTTTAACTTAACTTTAACTTAACGTTAACTTTAACTTTAACTTAACTTTAACTTTAACTTTAACTTAACTTTAACTTTAACTTTAACTTTAACTTAACTTAACTTTAACTTAACTTTAACGTTAACTTTAACTTTAACTTTAACTTTAACTTAACTTTAACTTTAACTTTAACTTAACTTTAACTTTAACTTTAACTTTAACTTTAACTTTAACTTAACTTTAACTTTAACTTTAACTTTAACTTTAACTTAACTTTAACTTTAACTTTAACTGTAACTTTAACTTAACTTTAACTTTAACTTAACTTTAACTTTAACTTTAACTTTAACTTTAACTTTAACTTTAACTTAACTTTAACTTAACTTTAACTTTAACTTTAACTTTAACTTAACTTTAACTTTAACTTTAACTTAACTTTAACTTTAACTTTAACTTTAACTTTAACTTTAACTTTAACTTTAACTTAACTTTAACTTAACTTTAACTTTAACTTTAACTTTAACTTTAACTTTAACTTTAACTTTAACTTTAACTTTAACTTTAACTTTAACTTTAACTTTAACTTTAACTTTAACTTTAACTTTAACTTTAACTTTAACTTTAACTTAACTTTAACTTTAACTTTAACTTAACTTTAACTTTAACTTTAACTTTAACTTTAACTTAACTTTAACTTTAACTTTAACTTTAACTTTAACTTAACTTTAACTTTAACTTTAACTTAACTTTAACTTTAACTTTAACTTAACTTTAACTTTAACTTTAACTTTAACTTTAACTTTAACTTAACTTTAACTTTAACTTTAACTTTAACTTTAACTTTAACTTAACTTTAACTTTAACTTTAACTTTAACTTTAACTTTAACTTTAACTTTAACTTAACTTTAACTTTAACTTTAACTTTAACTTTAACTTTAACTTAACTTTAACTTTAACTTTAACTTAACTTTAACTTTAACTTTAACTTTAACTTTAACTTTAACTTTAACTTTAACTTTAACTTTAACTTTAACTTTAACTTTAACTTTAACTTTAACTTTAACTTAACTTTAACTTTAACTTTAACTTTAACTTAACTTTAACTTTAACTTTAACTTTAACTTTAACTTTAACTTTAACTTAACTTTAACTTTAACTTTAACTTTAACTTTAACTTTAACTTTAACTTAACTTTAACTTTAACTTTAACTTTAACTTTAACTTTAACTTTAACTTTAACTTTAACTTAACTTTAACTTTAACTTTAACTTTAACTTTAACTTAACTTAACTTTAACTTTAACTTAACTTTAACTTTAACTTTAACTTAACTTTAACTTTAACTTAACTTTAACTTAACTTTAACTTTAACTTTAACTTAACTTTAACTTTAACTTAACTTTAACTTTAACTTAACTTTAACTTTAACTTTAACTTTAACTTTAACTTTAACTTTAACTTTAACTTTAACTTTAACTTTAACTTTAACTTTAACTTTAACTTTAACTTTAACTTTAACTTAACTTTAACTTTAACTTTAACTTTAACTTTAACTTTAACTTTAACTTTAACTTTAACGTTAACTTTAACTTTAACTTTAACTTAACTTTAACTTTAACTTTAACTTAACTTTAACTTTAACTTTAACTTAACTTTAACTTTAACTTTAACTTTAACTTAACTTTAACTTTAACTTTAACTTTAACTTTAACTTTAACTTTAACTTAACTTTAACTTTAACTTTAACTTTAACTTAACTTTAACTTTAACTTAACTTTAACTTTAACTTTAACTTTAACTTTAACTTTAACTTTAACTTTAACTTTAACTTTAACTTAACTTTAACTTTAACTTTAACTTTAACTTTAACTTTAACTTAACTTTAACTTTAACTTAACTTTAACTTTAACTTTAACTTTAACTTTAACTTTAACTTTAACTTAACTTTAACTTTAACTTTAACTTTAACTTTAACTTTAACTTTAACTTTAACTTTAACTTTAACTTAACTTTAACTTAACTTAACTTTAACTTTAACTTAACTTTAACTTTAACTTTAACTTTAACTTAACTTTAACTTTAACTTTAACTTTAACTTAACTTTAACTTTAACTTTAACTTTAACTTTAACTTTAACTTTAACTTTAACTTTAACTTTAACTTTAACTTTAACTTTAACTTAACTTTAACTTTAACTTTAACTTTAACTTTAACTTTAACTTTAACTTTAACTTTAACTTAACTTTAACTTTAACTTTAACTTTAACTTTAACTTTAACTTTAACTTTAACTTAACTTTAACTTTAACTTTAACTTTAACTTTAACTTTAACTTTAACTTTAACTTTAACTTTAACTTTAACTTTAACTTTAACTTTAACTTTAACTTTAACTTTAACTTAACTTTAACTTTAACTTTAACTTTAACTTTAACTTTAACTTTAACTTTAACTTTAACTTTAACTTTAACTTTAACTTTAACTTTAACTTTAACTTTAACTTTAACTTAACTTTAACTTTAACTTAACTTTAACTTTAACTTTAACTTTAACTTTAACTTAACTTTAACTTTAACTTTAACTTTAACTTTAACTTAACTTTAACTTTAACTTTAACTTTAACTTTAACTTTAACTTTAACTTAACTTTAACTTTAACTTTAACTTTAACTTAACTTTAACTTTAACTTTAACTTTAACTTTAACTTTAACTTTAACTTTAACTTTAACTTAACTTTAACTTTAACTTTAACTTTAACTTAACTTTAACTTTAACTTTAACTTAACTTTAACTTAACTTTAACTTTAACTTTAACTTTAACTTTAACTTTAACTTTAACTTTAACTTTAACTTAACTTTAACTTTAACTTTAACTTTAACTTAACTTTAACTTTAACTTTAACTTTAACTTTAACTTTAACTTTAACTTAACTTTAACTTTAACTTTAACTTTAACTTTAACTTTAACTTTAACTTTAACTTTAACTTTAACTTAACTTTAACTTTAACTTTAACTTTAACTTAACTTTAACTTTAACTTTAACTTTAACTTTAACTTTAACTTAACTTTAACTTAACTTTAACTTTAACTTTAACTTTAACTTTAACTTTAACTTTAACTTTAACTTTAACTTTAACTTTAACTTTAACTTTAACTTTAACTTTAACTTTAACTTTAACTTAACTTTAACTTAACTTTAACTTTAACTTTAACTTTAACTTTAACTTTAACTTAACTTTAACTTTAACTTTAACTTTAACTTTAACTTAACTTTAACTTTAACTTTAACTTAACTTTAACTTTAACTTTAACTTTAACTTTAACTTTAACTTTAACTTAACTTTAACTTTAACTTAACTTTAACTTTAACTTTAACTTTAACTTTAACTTTAACTTTAACTTTAACTTTAACTTTAACTTTAACTTTAACTTTAACTTTAACTTTAACTTTAACTTAACTTTAACTTTAACTTTAACTTTAACTTTAACTTTAACTTTAACTTTAACTTTAACTTTAACTTTAACTTAACTTTAACTTTAACTTTAACTTTAACTTTAACTTTAACTTTAACTTTAACTTTAACTTTAACTTTAACTTTAACTTTAACTTTAACTTTAACTTTAACTTTAACTTAACTTTAACTTTAACTTTAACTTTAACTTTAACTTTAACTTAACTTTAACTTTAACTTTAACTTTAACTTAACTTTAACTTTAACTTTAACTTTAACTTTAACTTTAACTTTAACTTTAACTTTAACTTAACTTTAACTTTAACTTTAACTTTAACTTTAACTTTAACTTTAACTTTAACTTTAACTTAACTTAACTTTAACTTTAACTTAACTTTAACTTTAACTTTAACTTTAACTTTAACTTTAACTTTAACTTTAACTTTAACTTTAACTTTAACTTTAACTTTAACTTTAACTTTAACTTAACTTTAACTTTAACTTAACTTTAACTTTAACTTTAACTTTAACTTTAACTTAACTTTAACTTTAACTTTAACTTTAACTTTAACTTTAACTTTAACTTTAACTTTAACTTTAACTTTAACTTAACTTTAACTTTAACTTTAACTTTAACTTTAACTTTAACTTTAACTTAACTTTAACTTTAACTTTAACTTTAACTTTAACTTTAACTTTAACTTTAACTTAACTTTAACTTTAACTTTAACTTAACTTTAACTTTAACTTTAACTTTAACTTTAACTTTAACTTTAACTTTAACTTTAACTTAACTTTAACTTTAACTTAACTTTAACTTTAACTTTAACTTTAACTTTAACTTTAACTTTAACTTTAACTTTAACTTTAACTTTAACTTTAACTTTAACTTTAACTTTAACTTTAACTTTAACTTTAACTTTAACTTTAACTTTAACTTTAACTTTAACTTTAACTTTAACTTTAACTTTAACTTTAACTTTAACTTTAACTTTAACTTTAACTTTAACTTTAACTTTAACTTTAACTTTAACTTTAACTTTAACTTTAACTTTAACTTAACTTTAACTTTAACTTTAACTTTAACTTTAACTTTAACTTTAACTTTAACTTTAACTTTAACTTTAACTTTAACTTTAACTTTAACTTAACTTTAACTTTAACTTTAACTTTAACTTAACTTTAACTTTAACTTTAACTTTAACTTTAACTTTAACTTTAACTTTAACTTTAACTTAACTTTAACTTTAACTTTAACTTTAACTTTAACTTTAACTTTAACTTTAACTTTAACTTAACTTTAACTTTAACTTTAACTTAACTTTAACTTTAACTTTAACTTTAACTTTAACTTTAACTTTAACTTTAACTTTAACTTTAACTTTAACTTTAACTTTAACTTTAACTTTAACTTTAACTTTAACTTTAACTTAACTTTAACTTTAACTTTAACTTTAACTTTAACTTTAACTTTAACTTTAACTTTAACTTTAACTTTAACTTTAACTTTAACTTTAACTTTAACTTTAACTTTAACTTTAACTTTAACTTAACTTTAACTTTAACTTTAACTTTAACTTTAACTTAACTTTAACTTTAACTTTAACTTTAACTTTAACTTTAACTTTAACTTTAACTTTAACTTTAACTTTAACTTTAACTTTAACTTTAACTTTAACTTTAACTTTAACTTTAACTTTAACTTTAACTTTAACTTTAACTTTAACTTTAACTTTAACTTTAACTTTAACTTTAACTTTAACTTTAACTTAACTTTAACTTTAACTTTAACTTTAACTTAACTTTAACTTTAACTTTAACTTTAACTTTAACTTAACTTTAACTTTAACTTTAACTTTAACTTTAACTTTAACTTTAACTTTAACTTTAACTTTAACTTTAACTTTAACTTTAACTTTAACTTTAACTTTAACTTTAACTTTAACTTTAACTTTAACTTTAACTTTAACTTTAACTTTAACTTAACTTTAACTTAACTTTAACTTTAACTTTAACTTAACTTTAACTTTAACTTTAACTTTAACTTTAACTTTAACTTTAACTTTAACTTTAACTTTAACTTTAACTTAACTTTAACTTTAACTTTAACTTTAACTTTAACTTTAACTTAACTTTAACTTTAACTTTAACTTTAACTTTAACTTTAACTTTAACTTTAACTTTAACTTTAACTTTAACTTTAACTTTAACTTAACTTTAACTTAACTTTAACTTTAACTTAACTTTAACTTTAACTTTAACTTTAACTTAACTTTAACTTTAACTTTAACTTTAACTTTAACTTTAACTTTAACTTTAACTTTAACTTTAACTTTAACTTTAACTTTAACTTTAACTTTAACTTTAACTTAACTTTAACTTTAACTTTAACTTTAACTTTAACTTTAACTTTAACTTTAACTTTAACTTTAACTTTAACTTTAACTTTAACTTTAACTTTAACTTTAACTTTAACTTTAACTTAACTTTAACTTTAACTTTAACTTTAACTTTAACTTTAACTTTAACTTTAACTTAACTTTAACTTTAACTTTAACTTTAACTTTAACTTTAACTTTAACTTTAACTTTAACTTTAACTTTAACTTTAACTTTAACTTTAACTTAACTTTAACTTTAACTTTAACTTTAACTTTAACTTTAACTTTAACTTTAACTTTAACTTTAACTTTAACTTTAACTTTAACTTTAACTTAACTTTAACTTTAACTTTAACTTTAACTTTAACTTTAACTTTAACTTTAACTTTAACTTTAACTTTAACTTTAACTTTAACTTTAACTTTAACTTTAACTTTAACTTTAACTTTAACTTTAACTTTAACTTTAACTTTAACTTTAACTTTAACTTTAACTTTAACTTTAACTTTAACTTTAACTTTAACTTAACTTTAACTTTAACTTTAACTTTAACTTTAACTTTAACTTTAACTTTAACTTTAACTTTAACTTTAACTTTAACTTTAACTTTAACTTTAACTTAACTTTAACTTTAACTTTAACTTTAACTTAACTTTAACTTAACTTTAACTTTAACTTTAACTTAACTTTAACTTTAACTTTAACTTTAACTTAACTTTAACTTTAACTTTAACTTTAACTTTAACTTTAACTTTAACTTTAACTTTAACTTTAACTTTAACTTTAACTTTAACTTAACTTTAACTTTAACTTTAACTTTAACTTTAACTTTAACTTTAACTTAACTTTAACTTTAACTTTAACTTTAACTTTAACTTTAACTTTAACTTTAACTTTAACTTTAACTTTAACTTTAACTTTAACTTTAACTTTAACTTTAACTTAACTTTAACTTTAACTTTAACTTTAACTTTAACTTTAACTTTAACTTTAACTTTAACTTTAACTTTAACTTTAACTTTAACTTTAACTTTAACTTAACTTTAACTTTAACTTTAACTTTAACTTTAACTTTAACTTAACTTTAACTTTAACTTTAACTTTAACTTTAACTTTAACTTTAACTTTAACTTTAACTTTAACTTTAACTTTAACTTTAACTTTAACTTTAACTTTAACTTTAACTTTAACTTTAACTTTAACTTTAACTTAACTTTAACTTTAACTTTAACTTTAACTTAACTTTAACTTTAACTTTAACTTTAACTTTAACTTAACTTTAACTTTAAC
>JAVALU010000908.1:110000-165000 GCA_030770095.1 Gila robusta | reverse complement strand
TAACCCTAACCCTAACCCTAACCCTAACCCTAACCCTAACCCTAACCCTAACCCTAACCCTAACCCTAACCCTAACCCTAACCCTAACCCTAACCCTAACCCTAACCCTAACCCTAACCCTAACCCTAACCCTAACCCTAACCCTAACCCTAACCCTAACCCTAACCCTAACCCTAACCCTAACCCTAACCCTAACCCTAACCCTAACCCTAACCCTAACCCTAACCCTAACCCTAACCCTAACCCTAACCCTAACCCTAACCCTAACCCTAACCCTAACCCTAACCCTAACCCTAACCCTAACCCTAACCCTAACCCTAACCCTAACCCTAACCCTAACCCTAACCCTAACCCTAACCCTAACCCTAACCCTAACCCTAACCCTAACCCTAACCCTAACCCTAACCCTAACCCTAACCCTAACCCTAACCCTAACCCTAACCCTAACCCTAACCCTAACCCTAACCCTAACCCTAACCCTAACCCTAACCCTAACCCTAACCCTAACCCTAACCCTAACCCTAACCCTAACCCTAACCCTAACCCTAACCCTAACCCTAACCCTAACCCTAACCCTAACCCTAACCCTAACCCTAACCCTAACCCTAACCCTAACCCTAACCCTAACCCTAACCCTAACCCTAACCCTAACCCTAACCCTAACCCTAACCCTAACCCTAACCCTAACCCTAACCCTAACCCTAACCCTAACCCTAACCCTAACCCTAACCCTAACCCTAACCCTAACCCTAACCCTAACCCTAACCCTAACCCTAACCCTAACCCTAACCCTAACCCTAACCCTAACCCTAACCCTAACCCTAACCCTAACCCTAACCCTAACCCTAACCCTAACCCTAACCCTAACCCTAACCCTAACCCTAACCCTAACCCTAACCCTAACCCTAACCCTAACCCTAACCCTAACCCTAACCCTAACCCTAACCCTAACCCTAACCCTAACCCTAACCCTAACCCTAACCCTAACCCTAACCCTAACCCTAACCCTAACCCTAACCCTAACCCTAACCCTAACCCTAACCCTAACCCTAACCCTAACCCTAACCCTAACCCTAACCCTAACCCTAACCCTAACCCTAACCCTAACCCTAACCCTAACCCTAACCCTAACCCTAACCCTAACCCTAACCCTAACCCTAACCCTAACCCTAACCCTAACCCTAACCCTAACCCTAACCCTAACCCTAACCCTAACCCTAACCCTAACCCTAACCCTAACCCTAACCCTAACCCTAACCCTAACCCTAACCCTAACCCTAACCCTAACCCTAACCCTAACCCTAACCCTAACCCTAACCCTAACCCTAACCCTAACCCTAACCCTAACCCTAACCCTAACCCTAACCCTAACCCTAACCCTAACCCTAACCCTAACCCTAACCCTAACCCTAACCCTAACCCTAACCCTAACCCTAACCCTAACCCTAACCCTAACCCTAACCCTAACCCTAACCCTAACCCTAACCCTAACCCTAACCCTAACCCTAACCCTAACCCTAACCCTAACCCTAACCCTAACCCTAACCCTAACCCTAACCCTAACCCTAACCCTAACCCTAACCCTAACCCTAACCCTAACCCTAACCCTAACCCTAACCCTAACCCTAACCCTAACCCTAACCCTAACCCTAACCCTAACCCTAACCCTAACCCTAACCCTAACCCTAACCCTAACCCTAACCCTAACCCTAACCCTAACCCTAACCCTAACCCTAACCCTAACCCTAACCCTAACCCTAACCCTAACCCTAACCCTAACCCTAACCCTAACCCTAACCCTAACCCTAACCCTAACCCTAACCCTAACCCTAACCCTAACCCTAACCCTAACCCTAACCCTAACCCTAACCCTAACCCTAACCCTAACCCTAACCCTAACCCTAACCCTAACCCTAACCCTAACCCTAACCCTAACCCTAACCCTAACCCTAACCCTAACCCTAACCCTAACCCTAACCCTAACCCTAACCCTAACCCTAACCCTAACCCTAACCCTAACCCTAACCCTAACCCTAACCCTAACCCTAACCCTAACCCTAACCCTAACCCTAACCCTAACCCTAACCCTAACCCTAACCCTAACCCTAACCCTAACCCTAACCCTAACCCTAACCCTAACCCTAACCCTAACCCTAACCCTAACCCTAACCCTAACCCTAACCCTAACCCTAACCCTAACCCTAACCCTAACCCTAACCCTAACCCTAACCCTAACCCTAACCCTAACCCTAACCCTAACCCTAACCCTAACCCTAACCCTAACCCTAACCCTAACCCTAACCCTAACCCTAACCCTAACCCTAACCCTAACCCTAACCCTAACCCTAACCCTAACCCTAACCCTAACCCTAACCCTAACCCTAACCCTAACCCTAACCCTAACCCTAACCCTAACCCTAACCCTAACCCTAACCCTAACCCTAACCCTAACCCTAACCCTAACCCTAACCCTAACCCTAACCCTAACCCTAACCCTAACCCTAACCCTAACCCTAACCCTAACCCTAACCCTAACCCTAACCCTAACCCTAACCCTAACCCTAACCCTAACCCTAACCCTAACCCTAACCCTAACCCTAACCCTAACCCTAACCCTAACCCTAACCCTAACCCTAACCCTAACCCTAACCCTAACCCTAACCCTAACCCTAACCCTAACCCTAACCCTAACCCTAACCCTAACCCTAACCCTAACCCTAACCCTAACCCTAACCCTAACCCTAACCCTAACCCTAACCCTAACCTAACCCTAACCCTAACCCTAACCCTAACCCTAACCCTAACCCTAACCCTAACCCTAACCCTAACCCTAACCCTAACCCTAACCCTAACCCTAACCCTAACCCTAACCCTAACCCTAACCCTAACCCTAACCCTAACCCTAACCCTAACCCTAACCCTAACCCTAACCCTAACCCTAACCCTAACCCTAACCCTAACCCTAACCCTAACCCTAACCCTAACCCTAACCCTAACCCTAACCCTAACCCTAACCCTAACCCTAACCCTAACCCTAACCCTAACCCTAACCCTAACCCTAACCCTAACCCTAACCCTAACCCTAACCCTAACCCTAACCCTAACCCTAACCCTAACCCTAACCCTAACCCTAACCCTAACCCTAACCCTAACCCTAACCCTAACCCTAACCCTAACCCTAACCCTAACCCTAACCCTAACCCTAACCCTAACCCTAACCCTAACCCTAACCCTAACCCTAACCCTAACCCTAACCCTAACCCTAACCCTAACCCTAACCCTAACCCTAACCCTAACCCTAACCCTAACCCTAACCCTAACCCTAACCCTAACCCTAACCCTAACCCTAACCCTAACCCTAACCCTAACCCTAACCCTAACCCTAACCCTAACCCTAACCCTAACCCTAACCCTAACCCTAACCCTAACCCTAACCCTAACCTAACCCTAACCCTAACCCTAACCCTAACCCTAACCCTAACCCTAACCCTAACCCTAACCCTAACCCTAACCCTAACCCTAACCCTAACCCTAACCCTAACCCTAACCCTAACCCTAACCCTAACCCTAACCCTAACCCTAACCCTAACCCTAACCCTAACCCTAACCCTAACCCTAACCCTAACCCTAACCCTAACCCTAACCCTAACCCTAACCCTAACCCTAACCCTAACCCTAACCCTAACCCTAACCCTAACCCTAACCCTAACCCTAACCCTAACCCTAACCCTAACCCTAACCCTAACCCTAACCCTAACCCTAACCCTAACCCTAACCCTAACCCTAACCCTAACCCTAACCCTAACCCTAACCCTAACCCTAACCCTAACCCTAACCCTAACCCTAACCCTAACCCTAACCCTAACCCTAACCCTAACCCTAACCCTAACCCTAACCCTAACCCTAACCCTAACCCTAACCCTAACCCTAACCCTAACCCTAACCCTAACCCTAACCCTAACCCTAACCCTAACCCTAACCCTAACCCTAACCCTAACCCTAACCCTAACCCTAACCCTAACCCTAACCCTAACCCTAACCCTAACCCTAACCCTAACCCTAACCCTAACCCTAACCCTAACCCTAACCCTAACCCTAACCCTAACCCTAACCCTAACCCTAACCCTAACCCTAACCCTAACCCTAACCCTAACCCTAACCCTAACCCTAACCCTAACCCTAACCCTAACCCTAACCCTAACCCTAACCCTAACCCTAACCCTAACCCTAACCCTAACCCTAACCCTAACCTAACCCTAACCCTAACCCTAACCCTAACCCTAACCCTAACCCTAACCCTAACCCTAACCCTAACCCTAACCCTAACCCTAACCCTAACCCTAACCCTAACCCTAACCCTAACCCTAACCCTAACCCTAACCCTAACCCTAACCCTAACCCTAACCCTAACCCTAACCCTAACCCTAACCCTAACCCTAACCCTAACCCTAACCCTAACCCTAACCCTAACCCTAACCCTAACCCTAACCCTAACCCTAACCCTAACCCTAACCCTAACCCTAACCCTAACCCTAACCCTAACCCTAACCCTAACCCTAACCCTAACCCTAACCCTAACCCTAACCCTAACCCTAACCCTAACCCTAACCCTAACCCTAACCCTAACCCTAACCCTAACCCTAACCCTAACCCTAACCCTAACCCTAACCCTAACCCTAACCCTAACCCTAACCCTAACCCTAACCCTAACCCTAACCCTAACCCTAACCCTAACCCTAACCCTAACCCTAACCCTAACCCTAACCCTAACCCTAACCCTAACCCTAACCCTAACCCTAACCCTAACCCTAACCCTAACCCTAACCCTAACCCTAACCCTAACCCTAACCCTAACCCTAACCCTAACCCTAACCCTAACCCTAACCCTAACCCTAACCCTAACCCTAACCCTAACCCTAACCCTAACCCTAACCCTAACCCTAACCCTAACCCTAACCCTAACCCTAACCCTAACCCTAACCCTAACCCTAACCCTAACCCTAACCCTAACCCTAACCCTAACCCTAACCCTAACCCTAACCCTAACCCTAACCCTAACCCTAACCCTAACCCTAACCCTAACCCTAACCCTAACCCTAACCCTAACCCTAACCCTAACCCTAACCCTAACCCTAACCCTAACCCTAACCCTAACCCTAACCCTAACCCTAACCCTAACCCTAACCCTAACCCTAACCCTAACCCTAACCCTAACCCTAACCCTAACCCTAACCCTAACCCTAACCCTAACCCTAACCCTAACCCTAACCCTAACCCTAACCCTAACCCTAACCCTAACCCTAACCCTAACCCTAACCCTAACCCTAACCCTAACCCTAACCCTAACCCTAACCCTAACCCTAACCCTAACCCTAACCCTAACCCTAACCCTAACCCTAACCCTAACCCTAACCCTAACCCTAACCCTAACCCTAACCCTAACCCTAACCCTAACCCTAACCCTAACCCTAACCCTAACCCTAACCCTAACCCTAACCCTAACCCTAACCCTAACCCTAACCCTAACCCTAACCCTAACCCTAACCCTAACCCTAACCCTAACCCTAACCCTAACCCTAACCCTAACCCTAACCCTAACCCTAACCCTAACCCTAACCCTAACCCTAACCCTAACCCTAACCCTAACCCTAACCCTAACCCTAACCCTAACCCTAACCCTAACCCTAACCCTAACCCTAACCCTAACCCTAACCCTAACCCTAACCCTAACCCTAACCCTAACCCTAACCCTAACCCTAACCCTAACCCTAACCCTAACCCTAACCCTAACCCTAACCCTAACCCTAACCCTAACCCTAACCCTAACCCTAACCCTAACCCTAACCCTAACCCTAACCCTAACCCTAACCCTAACCCTAACCCTAACCCTAACCCTAACCCTAACCCTAACCCTAACCCTAACCCTAACCCTAACCCTAACCCTAACCCTAACCCTAACCCTAACCCTAACCCTAACCCTAACCCTAACCCTAACCCTAACCCTAACCCTAACCCTAACCCTAACCCTAACCCTAACCCTAACCCTAACCCTAACCCTAACCCTAACCCTAACCCTAACCCTAACCCTAACCCTAACCCTAACCCTAACCCTAACCCTAACCCTAACCCTAACCCTAACCCTAACCCTAACCCTAACCCTAACCCTAACCCTAACCCTAACCCTAACCCTAACCCTAACCCTAACCCTAACCCTAACCCTAACCCTAACCCTAACCCTAACCCTAAACCCTAACCCTAACCCTAACCCTAACCCTAACCCTAACCCTAACCCTAACCCTAACCCTAACCCTAACCCTAACCCTAACCCTAACCCTAACCTAACCCTAACCCTAACCCTAACCCTAACCCTAACCCTAACCCTAACCCTAACCCTAACCCTAACCCTAACCCTAACCCTAACCCTAACCCTAACCCTAACCCTAACCCTAACCCTAACCCTAACCCTAACCCTAACCCTAACCCTAACCCTAACCCTAACCCTAACCCTAACCCTAACCCTAACCCTAACCCTAACCTAACCCTAACCCTAACCCTAACCCTAACCCTAACCCTAACCCTAACCCTAACCCTAACCCTAACCCTAACCCTAACCCTAACCCTAACCCTAACCCTAACCCTAACCCTAACCCTAACCCTAACCCTAACCCTAACCCTAACCTAACCCTAACCCTAACCCTAACCCTAACCCTAACCCTAACCCTAACCCTAACCCTAACCCTAACCCTAACCCTAACCCTAACCCTAACCCTAACCCTAACCCTAACCCTAACCCTAACCCTAACCCTAACCCTAACCCTAACCCTAACCCTAACCCTAACCTAACCCTAACCCTAACCCTAACCCTAACCCTAACCCTAACCCTAACCCTAACCCTAACCCTAACCCTAACCCTAACCCTAACCCTAACCCTAACCCTAACCCTAACCCTAACCCTAACCCTAACCCTAACCCTAACCCTAACCCTAACCCTAACCCTAACCCTAACCCTAACCCTAACCCTAACCCTAACCCTAACCCTAACCCTAACCTAACCCTAACCCTAACCCTAACCCTAACCCTAACCCTAACCCTAACCCTAACCCTAACCCTAACCCTAACCCTAACCCTAACCCTAACCCTAACCCTAACCCTAACCCTAACCCTAACCCTAACCCTAACCCTAACCCTAACCCTAACCCTAACCCTAACCCTAACCCTAACCCTAACCCTAACCCTAACCCTAACCCTAACCCTAACCCTAACCCTAACCCTAACCCTAACCCTAACCCTAACCCTAACCCTAACCCTAACCCTAACCCTAACCCTAACCCTAACCCTAACCCTAACCCTAACCCTAACCCTAACCCTAACCCTAACCCTAACCCTAACCCTAACCCTAACCCTAACCCTAACCCTAACCCTAACCCTAACCCTAACCCTAACCCTAACCCTAACCCTAACCCTAACCCTAACCCTAACCCTAACCCTAACCCTAACCCTAACCCTAACCCTAACCCTAACCCTAACCCTAACCCTAACCCTAACCCTAACCCTAACCCTAACCCTAACCCTAACCCTAACCCTAACCCTAACCCTAACTCTAACCCTAACCCTAACCCTAACTCTAACCCTAACCTAACCCTAACCCTAACCCTAACCCTAACCCTAACCCTAACCCTAACCTAACCTAACCCTAACTCTAACCTAACCCTAACCCTAACCCTAACCTAACCCTAACCTAACCCCTAACCCTAACCCTAACCCTAACCCTAACCCTAACCCTAACCCTAACCTAACCCTAACCCTAACCTAACCCTATCCCTGGACTGACCAGCCTCTAACAGACCCCTAACCCTACCCAGAGTAACCCTGGACAAAACGGCCTCTGGTAAAACAACACGAGGCCAAATAGCCCGCCCACGAACACCCCGGACACTCAGATAATTGATCAAATAAATAGATAAACAAATAAATAAACAAATAAATATTATAAATAAATAAATATTATAAAGTACTATACATTACCACATCTATAAAACGTCGTCCTTTGCCTCATTGTGGCGTGGATGCCGTTTGGGTTGACCTCTTGACCTTCCAGTCTTGGGAGTGATCCTGGTACCTGAAATGAAAAAAAGAAAAAAGAAAAAAAATCATGTAACAAGGGTGTGTCTGTGATGGGATCCTTCCTGGTCCCACACCATCGCAAAGCGGTCAGCGGAACGGATGGACAGTGCATAACCGTCTTCAGGTCCTTCGGGACCTGTCGATTGGACTTACAAAAATCCTAACCCTAACCCTACCTACCCATAGTAACACTATGGATTACAAACCTTGTTGGTTTAAGCACCATGGCAAAATTCTATACATTAAATCTACGCTTACTATGACGGAGTCAGTTCGAGGCCTTAATTTAATCAGGGGAGATGTTTAGGTCTGCATATCTAGTCAGTAGACTGGTTGGTTTTTTGCTTTATCCATTAGGATTTAAGCTTAACCCTCTGAATTGAGTAGGGCCCTTGTCCAAGTGTAATGGGGTCCATACTCAATCAAACAGCAGGAATCACGAAAGCACAGTGATTCGATACCCACAGGGGAAACAGACTTTTCCTATTATAGTCCCGAAGAGCTAACCCGACAGGTAGTCAGACAAGCGTCGGCCAGTGCATTTCCTCAGTCCCGGAACCCTTTTGAAAAACCAGGAGGGGGAAGGGCTGTTGTAATATCCTCAAAAAACCTAACCCCTTGGACGCAACCCCTTGGACGCTACCCCTTGGACGCTACCCCTTGGACGCTACCCCTTGGACGCTACCCCTTGGACGCTACCCCTTGGACGCTACCCCTTGGACGCTACCCCTTGGACGCTACCCCTTGGACGCTACCCCTTGGACGCGTTTATTTATCTTTCTCAAAACAAATTAAGCACTTTTACAATAAAAGAAAAATACATTACAATCAATAAACAGCATAAACACAACACTTAAATACATACAAAAGGGACAAAAAAGAGCATGAAGTTAAACATATACTTAAACAATAATACAAAACTACACAAAAAAAGTTGAAAGTGATATAAGTAAAGAGGCAAAAGAGGATGAGTGGCAGATCGAGGAGCTGGAGAGAAGCGTGATCAAGGTAGGTGCTGTCATGGTGGTTGGAGCAAGGATGAGTTTGAACAGGATCTAGTAGTAACAGTAAAACTTTGTAAATAAACTCAAAATAACAAACACTTAGGAGACTAACATGCAGAAGAGAACTACTATAAAAATGGACAAGGAACTAAAAGTATATATACAGAGACTAAATTAATGAGTCAACAAGGGACAGGTGAACACAATAGGTTGACAAAATACAGGTTTTCATACAAAGCTTAACAACTCAAGAGGCATAAAATATGATGAAAGATTTAAAATAAAAAAAAAGAGCAAAACAAAAGCATAAAAATATTAAAAGGCATCATACCATCACTGCAAACGGACAATCAGACAAAAAGGGTCATAAAAAAATGAGCATTAAGGGCAGAGTATGTGAGCGGAGTGGAGCGGGAGCGAGCAGGCGGATCTTGGACAGAGCGGCATTTTTAAAAAGACGGAGCGCCGCCCTATTTCCCACTCCACTCACACAATGAGTCTGAAGCATGCTCAGTCAAGCCTGACCCTATTTCTATTTGGAAAATGTTGTTGTTGCTCTTTAGTTCTTTGGGAGGTAAGGCTGTGGTCTAAGCTAAAAGTGAAATACATAAGCAGATTTGTTATATGGAGAGTCGGGGGGCGATTTGACAGCAAACTGCATTGAGCGCTGAGCAATAATGAGCGGAGCGGCCTGATGTGGCTTTGAGCGGGGGAGTGGAGGGGTGAACAGTTCCGTGAGCAAGGAGCTGAGATTCTCTCCGCTCCACTCCGCTCACAGGTTCTGTTTAAAAGGCTTAAAAGGGTACAACTGGCCAACCCATAAATAGTTAGAAAAGTGCTCCAGACAAAAGGCAATAGCAGGCATTAATACAGAAAAGAAAAAAGACAAAGGGACAAAGCTGCTTTACAAAATATGCATTGAAAAACAACTATACGTGACTGACAACCATAAGTAGGACAAAAGACAAATGTATAAAGGGGGGAAATACAGTTTGGAAAAAGCAAATACAAAGGAAATATAGGCAAAGATAAATACAAAGGGGACAGGGACAAAATCAAAGGGTCCTATTTGCAAAAATAAAAAGGCACAGATGAAACCGGCATAATAACTCAAAGCATAATACAAAAATCATTACTAAAAATGCTGAAGTCACCATAAAACTGTTGCCCCAGGAAAGGGACCAATATACACAATGTTTCACAGGTTAGCTTTATCCAAGCACTAACTTACAGAACACAAAAAAAATAAAAATAAAATGTGTATATATATATATATATATATATATATATATATATAAATAAATGTCACAAAAAAAAAAAAGCTTAAACAGTCCATTGAAGAGGGCACAAGGTCATAAATACAAAATGGTGCAAATGAGCACACTAAAATAAAGTGGCAAAAAGCCACTGTGAAACCATTTTGAGAAGCACTATACAACTGAAATTGATTCAAACAAATAGAACAAAGCCATAAATACAAGGAGTTTAAAGGGGAAACGGAACAAGGTTTTACAAGATTAAATACAAAGAATGCAGATGAGTACAAGAAAATGCTGACAGGGAGACTTACAAATCACATTGACACAAACTTACCAAAAAAGCAGACAAACAGCATTGTAATAAAAATGGCCTGACAACACACATTTACCAAAAGCACAAATACAAGGCACGAGTTACACATGCATAAACATCAATACAAGATGGCAAAAACATTAAAAGCAACAATTGCATAATATAAGTATGGGGGATGACAAACAAACAGACTAGTGTAGTATACAAGGCACTGCATAAATGACATACAAAAATGGTACAAATGGTATACAGCACAGCGACAAAGGCCAAATAAAGGGAATTATATAAGAGCCAGTCAAAAATGACAAATAATGCATGAAACCACACAAATGACAGAAAAAAATAAAATAAAATAAATAAAAATATATATATATATATATATATATATATATATATATATATATATATATATATATATATATATACACACACACACACACGACTTTAATACAGATTTTATAAAACCCGCTTTTAAACCCCAATGGTCAAATATTAAAATACCTTAAAAATTATATCATAAAGTACAAATGTGCATAATGGAACAGATACTATGATAAAAAAGGACATGAAATGCAATTACAAAAAAAAAAAAAAGGAGTATTAAGGCTTAACGGGCATGAGTAAAACAAAGAAAAGGGACTAATAAAAGGAGCATAAACAAAAAAAAAAAAAACTTAAATAAGGGGCAAAAACACCAAATCAGAAGTTAAAAAAACCGCAACATAAGGGAACAGATGATTACAAAAGGGACAAAGATGCAAAGACAAAAAAACAAACACAATAGCACAAAAAAAAGGTCAGGTGCATCCCTAATCAAAAGGCCTGAATAAATGCCAAGAATGTAGATGAACGAAAAAAAGAAAAAAAAGCTGACAGGCAAACTTACAAAAGTACACATCCACATTAATAAGAAACAACTTCACAAAAGACACATTTAAAAAACTAATTTAGCAGATTGTTAGTGTTGACATTCAATTAATGCATCCATTTAACCATCTGTAAAACTTTAGCATGCACATTGTCAAACACACCTCTGCTGACTAATTTGCCAGAAACCCAAGTTTTGCGACGCCCCATCTGATACCGGAGCTTGTGGTTTTGTATATTCACCTGCAGGAGACTGACTCTACCCTGTTACACTCCTCAAAGTAGTATACCTAACATTGGTTGATTAGAAAGATGGTCATATTCTTCAACAAAACTGTTAAGGAACATGGCTTAAGCCAATAAAGAGCACAGTATACAAAAAGTGAGACCAAAAGTAAATTCAGTCACTTAGGGTCACCTAATCCTAACCAAAGAAAGCTCTCTACAATTCCAGAGTTCAAAGAGCAAATGAGAATAGAAGAGCTAAATTATGGAAGCTTACCCAGGTGAGTGCTGAAGTTCTCATTGACGAGCGAGACCAAGGAACAAGACAACAGCAGGACAAACTTCAAGAAGCTGCACGGCTCAAGAAGACAGTGAAGTTGAGGTTAAATACATGAAACTCAAAAGGAAATGTTTAAAAAGACCATTTCCAATTATTTGGGAAGGAAAGCTGCTTCGTCTCCCCTGCCGGTTTTTAGTTTCACAGTGTCCTCTGGTCAAACCCTGGTCTCATTCAGACCCAAGAAAAGTGAGTGTGGTTACATCTGGAATAAAGTCAACACTTGAACTCTGAAAAGTTTTCTGAAAAAAAAAGTGTGGGAGAGCTGCAGGGAAGAGGGGGGAAATGTGGATCTAGGTTAGGGTTACGGAAGCAGACTCAAGAGAAGGAGATTGAAGTTAATAGGAAGTTTGTGACAACAACTGAGAGGATGAACAGAAAGCAGCTATGTGGTAAATGCAATGATACTTGAGAGTGGGATGCTGGCAGTGAATGGGATGTTTCTTCTTACAGGTGAGATGACTGGTAGATGGCACAGTGGATGACAGGAACTCAGGACAATGGTGGACTTAGAGACACAGAGGAAGGACGAGACACTGGAGGATCTACACAGAGGAGAATGGAGACGGGAAGCTGGAGATATCAGGCAGCTCAACATTACGGTAAGTAGTCCTCTTCATACAAACGAGACCGGCCAATGAGCTGGGATGAAGTGTGTGTAGAAGTAGTGGAGGGGATGAGGTTGATGATGAGGTGCAGGTGTGTGTGATCAGAACTCAGGTGAGGGAGTGCGCTGTGATTGGCTGGTCTGAGAGCCTGGCAGATCTGTAACAAGGGTTAGTAATGCATGTCACACAACAATGTGTTTTTTTTTTTTTTGTCAAACAGTAATGTGTGTTTTATTTAGTTTTTTTTTTACTTATCTACTTCAATTTTAACTAAGTGCCTTATCTGCAGCCATCATCAGTAAACTTGTGCTAGTAGACCCAGTCTTCTAGTTAGGTTTCCAAACAATGAGTGTTTCTTATTTTATCAGTACAAATAAAGAAACAGTAACAGAAAAACCTAATAAAAGTTCAGTCAACAGTCCCTTTTGTATGGATCTTCATGTGCTGTTTTATTCTAACAAAGAGACTTTCAACCCAATAATACAAAACTGTTACAAAGCAGAATGGGTAGACGAAAAGGTAGTATGAATAAAAAGGCCAAAAAAGGCAGTTTAATAGAAAAGGCCACAAAATCATTCAAACAACAGGCTAACTTGGGGGGGGGGGATATTAAAAAAAAAGCAACACTGCATAAAATACAAGAAAGGGGGATGACAAACAAACCAACTAAGTGTAGTATACAAGGCACTAATGTATAAATGACATACAGTATAAACAGAAAAGTAGAAAGAAAGTGCATACAACAGCAACATGGATATAGGAGACAAAAAGGAAAAAATAAAGGATTATATAAGAGCCAGTCAAAAACAAAAATTAAAACAGTAATGCATAAAACAGCACAAATTACAGAAGAAAAAAACAGTAATAAACATTTATATACCAATTGTATCAAAACCGCTTTAAACACCAATGGTCAAATATTATACAATATTCCCATACTTCAGTGCAGCTTGTGATCCAGTAATGTTAGGCTAGGTAGAGTTTAGCGTCAGCTGACTGCAGGATAGATGGGGGCTCCCCAAACTTAGTGACTGGAAATTATGCAGTGCACACTAAAGAGCTTTAGAGATGGTCGATCATTGGTTTGTTTTAGTTTACAGTGCTGGACTGTCATTTGATCACTTGTGTATCTTTGAAACAATATGTATTGTGAAAAGCGCTATACAAATAAATTTGAATAAATGAACATTAGCGCTGAAGTTTCCGCCTGTCCTACAAAGCACCCTGTGTGTGGAAGTGGTCTGAGCAAAGATGCAGATAAGGCACTTGAGTTTGTGTGTTTTGTGCACCCGTTTTAATATCCTGTTAACCCACAATTTGTATCTCTCTCCCTCATTGTTTTACAGCTGCCTGAGAGTTCCAGAGTCACAAAACTGACTTGGATTTGGTCAAAGAAGTCAAGTCAAGTCTCCTTTATTTATATAGCGCTTTTTACAATACAGATTGTTTCAAAGCAGCTCTACAGAGATAACAGGAAAATAATGTTGTAATAATATTGTTAAATATAAAATTAAATGTCCCCAACTAAGCAAGCCAAAAGCCAAAGGCGGGAAAAGGCGGAAAAAGGCAAAAAAGGCGACAGTGAAGGAACCAAAACTCAATCAGTGACAGATTGGAGAAAAAACCTTGGGAGAACCCAGGCTCAGTCGGGGGGGCAGTTCTCCTCTGGCCAACGAACGAACAGTGTATGATTATGATTTAGGCAGCATTATAGGTCAGAGGTCAGATTGGATCAGAACTTTCACAATATTTATCCAGTTCATCTGGTTGGGGTCGGAGTCATCACGCCGGTATGGAGACGAGTTTGTTGAGGTGTCCTTGAGGCCTTCACATGGGTTGATGAGGCTGGCACTTCAGGACTGCGTTGTCGTCGTGTCCATGCGCAGGTCCTTCATCAGATCCGGATGCGGCCTGGATCCAGCGGACTGTGGTAAACCTCGAGATAAATAGAGAGACTAATATTAGCGTAGACGCCATCCTTCTTATGATGTAACGAGTACATCAGGATTTATGGGAAGTGTTCCCGGTTCCGGCTGATCTAAACTATGCAGCCTAACATTGAATTATAGAAGTCTATAATGTGTTATGTGTATGCTAAGCCAAAGAGATGTGTTTTTAGTCTAGATTTGAACTGACAGACTGTGTCTGCTTCCCGGACAATGTTAGGAAGATTGTTCCAAAGTTTTGGTGCTAAATAGGAGAAGGATCTACCGCCAGCAGTCGATTTAGATATTCTAGGTATTATCAACTGGCCGGAATTTTGAGATCGCAATAGACGTGAAGGACTATAATGCTTTAAGAGCTCGCTCAAGTACTGGGGAGCTAAACCATTTAGTGCTTTGTAAGTAATCAGCAATATTTTAAAATGTATACAATGTTTAATAAGGAGCCAATGCAGTGTTGACATAACCGGGCTAATATGCTCATACTTCCTGGTTCTGTTAAAAACTCGCGGCTGCGTTTTCTCCAGAATTAAAAATCAGAAATAAGTTCTGGATCCACAAATTTGGTTAAAACATTTGAAGACACTACAAAAAAAACATCAAAAGTGAAAGACTGTTGTCTTATCTACTGGTTGTGTTATTGTTGTGGCTTTGTGTACGGGATAAGGCCTATTTGTTATAATACACAAGAGAGCCCAGTGGAAATATTAGAAATGTATTGTTGCCTTCCCTCTAAGCCACGCTGGCAGAGTTTTTGGTCCCGGTAAATAAATAAACATTTTTTACTCGCATTTTAATAAACTTGCTCCCTAAAACATAATGAAATATTAGAACAAGTTTTACCTCAGACCACATTACACATAAAGCTCCACAGTGCACGTTTTTAAGAAAGAAACACTTGTTTCACTAGATATTTGAGTGAATTTCAACACAATACTTACATTTATAAGTGTATTTCTTGCCGCCACAGAAGAACTATCTATCACACAGAAAAATTCTAGGAATTTTTCTTTTTAGGGTTTTTTGTATTCTTTGAAAAAAAAAAATCCTGTCGTCACCGGCACGCAATGATAGTCTGCGAAGGATCCACTCGTTCTCGTTCTGTCCTTCACGGCCCGGGGAAAGAAGGGCGGTAAGCTGCATTCAAATGAGTCTTTGAACTGGGACAGCCTTCCAGTGAGCAGACCCTGAACTGGGACTGAAGATGACCAGCCTCTCACGGGAGCTGCTGACACACTTCTGTGTTCATCTAGAACAGTCTGTGGTTCAAACATCAGGAGAGGGTTATTGGTTCCCCTGGTCTCATTCAGGACCTGTAAATTCATCTCACACACACACACACACTGGACAGTCTCAGATCATCAGGCACAGGAACCGCTTCTTCACAAAAAAACCCTTCCCTCTTCAACAGTTAAATGCCTTCCAGTTCAATACTCCACTTTTTTGTGCAATATCCTTGTACATTTATTTAGTCCTATTTATTTATATTATTAACAATAGTCAATATTTTCATCACCTATAAATGTTTATTCTGACTAACCCTATCAGTGTCTTCATACTTTTTTATATTTGTTATTCTTAAAATGTTATAATGCGTCTTATATTTGTGTGTACTAGAAGCTTCAATACCAAGGTAAATTGTGTGTGTGTGTGTGTGTGTGTGTGTGTTTGGGGCAATAAAACTTTCTGATTCTGATCTGAGCCCAATGATTTTGCCACTAACATTTTGAAAGTCTCATACACCCACTAGCAAAACGTGTAAAAGCCCATTCACATACATAAAACTGTTGAAAATCTGTGGTCTGTTTGAGTATCAAGTATTTATGCCAGTTAGCATTCAAACCATACAGTATCAGCATAAACATCAAGCAAGTGGTTCAATTTACACAAACCGCAGTGATCATAATCATGACTACTGGGAAAAACAGAGTCTGCAAACAGTTTAAGCATTTGCTACCAATCCTTCTTTATTTATAATAAAGGAAAAGCAAGTAGGTCAATTAGCTAGAAAGACGATGAGTGTTCGCTAGTGCAGTCGCACGACAGGAGCATCTGATGTCTTTGGTCCGAACCGGAGCAGGAGGAACGGGATGGTGAAAGCGGATGACCGAAGGCACTTGATTACAGCGGTCTCAGATCATTTGGAAAAACAAAAACGAGTCTTTCTCTATACATGAGGAAGAACAGAAGTTGCTTGATAACAGAGTTCAATCAGAGAACTAATGAATTGCACTACATACATGGCCGGAGGCTACAAAATCATTATACATATAGTTTACATATATACAGGATTGAGCTGAAAAGATGCTGATCATCATGACATCATCAAGCAACCAAAGAAAAGAGAGACAGAGGCTGAAATAACAATCCAGATCTCCTGACAGACAGAAGAGCTTTTCAACATCCTGATCAAACAGACGCTTGTGAATCTGATATCCCAGAATTCAAAGCAAGCGCAGATTCTTTCCAACAAGAGTCTTTCAGGAAGGCAAAAGGAAGCGGACGTTGCGAGCGGAAGAAGAGCATGAGATGAGGAGATGTGTGTGTGCAGGGAGATGTGTGTGTGTGAGGAGGTGTGTGTGTGCAGGGAGATGTGTGTGTGTGTGAGGAGGTGTGTGTGAGGAAGTGTGTGTGAGGTATATCGTGAGCAAGGAGAGAGCGTCTCTGTGGACTAACATCTCTAACAACTGACACAAACTACGCTCAGCCCACTAAACGAGCTTCGTGACAGACTCGGCCTGCCATCTTAGTGTTGATCATCTGGTGTGTAAATAACAAACGTGCTGAGAACTCTTTTTCCTCGACACGGACGATATGAAAGAGGAAGCCCACGAGAAACACTCACAGGAACTACTGAGACTAACACTGACTCTAGTGTGAGCCGCTCAGACAGACAGGAGGAAAAGAAGAAGCAGCTCAACTCAGATGTAAACTTGATATTTCTCTTCATCTGGCCGGTGTGTGTGCGTGTGCGTGCGTGCGTGTGTGTGTGTGTGTGTGTTCATCACGGGCAGGGCGTCCGCGGTTGCCTTTGTGGAAGCCCGTTGTGGGCGGGCCGATCCGAGCGATAGCTTGAGTGGGCAGAGCCACGCGCACTATTGCCCGGCTGGGATGTGAGGTCACTCTGGGGTCTCGCCCTATTGGCCGGCTGGGATGTGAGGTCACTCTGGGGTCTCGCCCTATTGGCTGGCTGGTATGTGAGGTCACTCTGGGGTCTCGCCCTATTGGCCGGCTGGGATGTGATGTCACTCTGGTGACTGCGCTCTCCCTGGTTACGGTAGTTGCTTCGGCCAGGGTTTCGCTCAGGATGGGTGTTTCCATTATAGCGCTGGTTTCCCTGGTAACCGTGAATGAAGCGCCTGTTGCCCTGGAAGATCTGTACAGCAGAGAGAGACATGTGCCAGTTCAGAAAGAGCACACGACAGCTGGAATAACTGAGCATGAGCGAGTCCTCACCTGTTTGTGTGGCCCACCGGGGCGGCCCGTGTACGAGGAGGCCTGAGGCTCAGAGGGGGGCGGAGCTTGGATAGGAACTGAGCCTGTGACGGAGGAAGAGGAGGAGCTACAGCGAGAACGGCTGGAGTAGTTCGTCTGAGGATGATACACTGCGCGCGCACAAACACAAACACACACACACACACACACACACACACATCAACACTTCATACGTTCATTTATATGGAAAAACGCAGTCACGTTCCCTGCCACACCCTAACCCTAACCCCACCTGATCCGAACGACATGATGCTGCACTTCAGAGGCTCCAGATCATGGGAGAATTTCACAGCTTTCCCAAGATCCTCGTCATACTTGCGCTCACTGACAAAGTGCTGGAGGGAGAGGGAGAGAGAGATATGAGGCAACTGCTGAAGAAAAGAGATGTTTGTAATGTTTTAAACTGCCGTGTGTGTGTGTGTGTGTGTGTGTGCTCACCTTAATGTCAGCTCGCAGTTCAGTCAGCTGTTCTTCAGTCAGTGATGCTGATTGGTCAGCCAGTCTCTTCAGTGCCTCCGCTCTCTTCTGACGCCCGTCCAGAATCGCCACTGTCACACACACACACACACACACACACGTGATCATCCTCACTTAACACAGTGATCACTCACAAACACCGCTGCTGACTCAAACTACTGGAACATCAAGGACACGTGTGTTTCTGAGCCAATCGCAGGAGTCGTGTCACGTGACTAATGACTGCAGAAAATGACTTCAAGACAACAGTCAGGAGTGTATTCTTTTGTCCGATTCATACATTGAAGACCCTCCATCAATAAAATAAACACAATAATGAATAACAGATTTAGATTCAAAAGTTTGCAACTTTTTTTAATTATAAAACCATTTTAAAGACTCATTTTGCAGTCAGACGGTCCATTACAGAATCCACTAGCAGGGAATAACAGGAGCCAGCAAACCCTGAAGCAATCGGCCAAATCCTGTCCAGCGGCTGGTGAATATCGGTCCAATCTCCGTTTCACTGCTCGTTTATGAGTCCTGACAGTTTATTTGAAAAGACATGTGCGTTTCTACATTGGACAGGCAAGGGTTAAGGGGAGCCCAGAACAGTGGAAGTGTGTGTGAAGCGCCAGCATGAAAACAGTCAGCGCGTTTGCAGTGTTCGAACTATACCGTGTCCTTTGGGGGAGCCCACTTTTTTTAAAACTGGGGGGGTTGGGGTGTTCGTGCACTTGCGCGTGCTGAGGATTGAAGCGCCTTTCAGACAGGACGCGGAATGCGTGGCGCTGCGCTATGAAACCCATTAATTTCAATGACTTCCAAAGATACAAAACAGCTACAAGTGTATGCACTATGCAAGCACTATATACAGGATTCACCCTATTATACTTTATCGACAATTGATAAGTCAAACAGCAAACAGCCATCCACAAATAGCCTATAAATAGGCTGTCTTTGACTTGAACAAGGGTTAAATTACTCGTCAGGCTACAGAAGAATACCATAATTCCTCCGTTCAATTAGGCATAATACATCGAGAGTCACGCAGAACTATAACAACCCAGCCACAACACATAATTGGGAATAACATGCCTTACCTTAACACAGAATGGATTTCAAGGACTTCGCGCGCAGATCAAGTGCCTCCTCCTACGTTTATATTTTTTTCTACGAATCTTTGAGTTAACATGTAGGCTACTAAACATGATTGGAATTTGCACCGCAGCGCCACCACACCTTGATGCTCATGACAAGAATAGCATGTAGTTATCTTTATTGAAGTGAATTAGGTTTAAATCGCCGTCATGCATGAATGAATGATATTTTTGCTATTTTACACAATACTCTACGATGATCACATTACACAAAACTGAAATTCCACGTCAAAATAAAATATTGTCAATAATTTGAGACCCCCCAAAATTTCACAAATCACGTTTTCAGGGGAGCTCATGTCTTAAGGGGAGCCGAGCTCCCCCTAGCTCCCCCGTAGTTCGCACCCTGCGCGTTTGTTTGTTTCACAACATACCTTCTTTGGCTACTTTCCTGGCAAAAACCATGCTTGAGTAATTCAAATTAAAATGGAAACTATAGATTAAGGGTGCTTTCACACCTGCCTCATTTAGTTGGGTTGAATCGCACTAGAGTTGGTTTTCCCCCTTGGTGCGGTTCGTTTGGGCGGGTGTGAAAGCAGCAATCGCACTCGGTGCGTACCAAAAGCGGACCAAACAAGCGTACCGTAACTCCTCGAAGAGGTGGTCTCGGTACGCTTTCAAACGAACTCTGGAGCAGTTCGTTTGTGGTGAGAACGTGATCTGACCTCGAACAGACCCAACTGCCAAAGAACTGCGCATTTTTGGACTAAACCAGCTGCCGTAGTCAAACAAAATTATTATTTAGATTGTCAATAGCGCTCCCTTTAAGCCATGACTGACTTACCGCGTTCTGCACTCTCACTAAAATCTCATCAAACACTGAAGTTGTCTGCACTGCACAGTGAATCTCTTATTTATATCGCGTCTAGACTTTGTTGTTTATGGGGGGATTAGCGAAAGGATAAAGCTCGTGCTGATTCTGAACACACACTGTGAGCGAATTCTCCGCATGTCTGCCAGATTTCCCTCTGTTTACTTCCGGGAGTTCTGTTGGAATTTCCCGCATGTTAATTCTGACCAATCTAAGTGCAGTTGTGGAAATATGTTCAAGACACATCTGGCCAACGAGTGATGTGGATGTTGTCACGTGACTGCATTTTGGTTCGTTTCATCAACTCATCAACTGATTCGGACCAGAGCAATCAGTGTGGTGTGAAAAGGAACCAAAACGCCTGAAATGATACAAAGTATAATTTTTCGCCCTTAGTCCGGACCAAAAGAACCGAACTACAAGTGTGAAAGCACCCTAAGACACATTTTTTTTCAAATTTTCTAACCCTACGTTTAGATTATCTTCTTTAAGAACCGTTTCACAGGAATCTACTGAATATAAAATTTTTTAGTCAGGACTAGAAATCCAATAAAATGTTAGACTGACAATGTGCTCTGACATGAGTAAATGATTGTGTAGCGCTCAATCCTGCTGTTGTGTAAAGGACTTGTGAAAATATTTGGACGATATTTGGACTTGTGGACGATATTGGAAAAAACTGACTGCAATATTTTATATTTCTGCATTATATATTACGATATGAAAACAGTTTCACCAGATGATTAGCTCTATTTTAGGTAATCATTCTAGAATGATTAGAGTGATTTTGTAGGGGAGTGAATCTACATAGAAAATTATAAATTACAAGCATAGATAAATACAATAGAACAAAGATACAAATTTAATAAATAAAAGTTAAATAAAAACACTTTTTCAGGTAAGTCTAACAGTATTCCGGTACAGAAATTGAATAATCAAATGTAAAATAACACTGCATAGTCTAGTCTTCACTGTATAAATGAACTAATCTTTGTTAAAGCTACAAAAGTTATATTGTACATGTAGAGAAAACAGAACACAAGTTCCAAATTGAGTTCCCTTTCACGTCTTTGTGTTCTCAAATGAGAAAATCACTTGAATGTTTAAACTGACAGAACATAAAATACATGCAAATGATAAACTTTCACACTGTGATTGTTCAACTTCGCAATTAATCAGAGAATCATATGCGTTTCAAACTGTGTTGGCTGGCCCGTACAGATCACGCACCAACTACAATCCCTCTACTTGACATCACGATATCGATGCTAAAAAAAAAAAAAAAAAAAAAAAAAAATTTATATTTATATATTTATATATTTATATATATATATATATATATATATATCTCTATCTCATGCAGCCCTACCCAACAGTTATTAAGAGAACAGACACACAGTTAGCAGTGCGGTCACTCTACTCACTGGCTTCTGCTTTGACTTTGTCCATCTCGCCGAGAAGCGCCACCTCTCGATCCATGAGACTGAACAGAGAACAGGAACATTAGAGACAAACAGATCTCATGCTGAATAAACACTTAAATTGATTTCGAACTGCTGGTTCGCATCCGCTGCTCATAAACGTATCCATATCCATATGACACCCTGAGATTATTTTTGCTAAAGTTTGGCATAAACCTGCTGATCACAGAGGGCGAGTTTAGATTTCCTCGTCTGTGTAACAATCAGGGATTAATGGCATCTGTCTTTTCCCTAAGTTTAAGATATTAACAGAACTCATATAGGCCTACTTCATTATATGAATCCAAGTAAAATATAAATAAATGATTTCTTTAAGGTGCATTCAGTAGTTTGGTGCTCTGTAGTGTTTGGTGATGAGCAAAGAGTGAAAACAGGAGAATAAGTACCTATACAGACGAAGACGAGTGTGTTAGTGCATGTGCGCGAGTGTGTTAGTGTATGTGTGAATGCATGAGCGAGTGTGTCTGTATATGTGTGAATGCATGAGCGAGTGTGTTAGTGTATGTGTGAATGCGTGAGCGTGTTAGTGTATGTGTGAATGCATGAGCGAGTGTGTGTGTATGTGTGAATGCATGAGCGAGTGTGTTAGTGTATGTGTGAATGCATGAGCGAGTGTGTTAGTGTATGTGTGAATGCGTGAGCGTGTTAGTGTATGTGTGAATGCATGAGCGAGTGTGTGTGTATGTGTGAATGCATGAGCGAGTGTGTTAGTGTATGTGTGAATGCGTGAGCGTGTTAGTGTATGTGTGAATGCATGAGCTAGTGTGTGTGTGTATGTGTGAATGCATGAGCGTGTTAGTGTATGTGTGAATGCATGAGCGTGTTAAGCCTGTTTTATGCTTCTGCGTCGAATCGACGGCGTACCCCCACAGACCCCTCTGCGTCGTCGCGAACCCCTACGCCGTAGCTCGACGTGCACCTCCAAAAAATTGTAACTACGCGCCGAGGCGACGCAGACCACAAGGGATGTGATTGGTCAGATGCACCGTGATGCAACTCAACCTGATGCAGAACCATAAAACGGCCACAACGCCGTAGGAGTGACGACGTAGCTACGCCGTGGAGTTGACGCAGAAGCATAATGAGGCCTTTAGTGTATGTGTGAATGCATGAGCGTGTTAGTGTATCTGTTAATGTGTGTGCGAGTGTTTGTGTATGTGTGAATGCATAAGCGTGTTAGTGTATGTGTGAATGCGTGTGTGTGTTAGTGTATGTTAGGGTTAGGGGGTTAGGGTTAGTATAAATTGCCACCTGTTCTGGCAAAACATTACACACAGAAGACAATATTCCTCCGCCCAGGCGAGCAACCACCAAGAAAAGGTGTTAAAACCAATTCTCGCTCAGGACAACTGGAAGCTGCTGGGGACTGGAAAATATTTTTCTGACTGGCTTATTTTTCCACCTGAGATTGCCACCACTAACCTACGACCAGATATTGTTTTGTGGTCTCGATCAGCACGCATTGTTCAACTGATAGAGTTAACAGTGCCATGGGAGGATGCGGTAGATGAGGCATATGAGAGGAAGAAACTGCGGTATGCTCATCTGACCACTGAAGCAGAACAGCGAGGATGGAGAGTCCAGGTTTATCCAGTGGAAGTGGGTTGTCGAGGTTTTGTGGCACACTCTACAACCCGGTTCCTCAGAGACGTCGGATTCAGTGGCCAAGAGTTGCGTCACACAGTAAAGAACTTATCTGAAGCAGCAGAGAGGAGCAGCAACTGGCTGTGATTGAGACGGAAAGATTCTAGCTGGCTGTGTACAGGCCGCCACGCTACGGTTTCGAAAAATTCTTGAAAATTTGAAGAGTCTGTTGGTTTATTTGTATAGTTTGCATAGTAATTACAGTTATTACATTCCTGTGTATTTTGCGTGAATGAGGATTGGTGTTTGGACAGATATTGTGTTTTGCGGTAGTATGCCATACGGAACCGTTGCCACTGACCGCTTTAACGTCCACAGTGGGGCTCGACAGCCTTAGTCAAACGGGTTGGCGCGTATGGTCGGGTTGTGGAGAGGTTGAGAGATTGTGGTTAGGTCACATGTGAACTACGAGGAAGGAGCAACCTCAGCAGCAGGAGGGAGGTAAAGGTCAGTAAGCTGGACTGAGTTGAGTGGGGGACGGAGGGGGGTGACTCTGGGACACCAGAGTCACTGTCGAGCCCTCTTGAGGTGTCGTGGGCTAGTCGACGAAACACTGAGGACGGAAGGTGCCCACTTGAAGACCCTAGAGATGTCCCCTACTCAGCTCAATCCAGACCGTTGTCATGGGGGGACCGCACTGTGGTTGCAGCCGTTGTGTGTGCTGACGCGTGTTAACACTAGACAGAAGGAGATTTACATCACCATATGGAAAGAAGCGTAAATGGATGGAGAAGTATAGGTTACTGTAAAGCTACGTCTTAGTTGGTGCTTATCTTGGCGAAAGCCGAGTACAAATCAGCATGAAGTTTTAACATCTACTCTCGTGTAATGGAAATCATGTGTGAATGCATGAGCGTGTTAGTGTATGTGTGAATGTGTGTGCGTGTGTTAGTGTATGTGTGAGCTTGAGTGTTATGGTGTGTGAATGCGTGCGTGCTAGTGCATGTGTGAGTGTGTTATAGTGTGTGCGTGAGCGTGTTAGTGCATGCGTGCGTGCGTGAGTGTGTTACTGTGTATGAATGCGTGAGTGTGTTACTGTGTGTGAATGCGTGTGTGCGTTAGTGCATGCGTGCATGCGTATGCGAGTGTGTGCGTGAGTGTTACTGTGTGTGAATGCGTGTGTGCGTGAGTGTGTTAGTGTATGCGTGAATGCGTATGCGAGTGTGTGCGTGTGTTACTGTGTGTGAATAAGTGCATGTGTGTTATGTGTGTGTGCGTGCGCGTGCGTTACTGTGTGTGAATGCGTGCATGTGTTAGTGCATGTGTGAGCGTGTGCGTGAATTGTTAGTGCATGCATGCGTGAGTGTGTTACTGTGTGTGAATGCGTGTGCGAGTGTGTGCATGCATGAGTGTGTGTGTGTGTGTGTGTGTGTGTGTGTGTGATACCAGCTCTGCAGCTCAGCAAACGTCTGCTTCATTCTCTTGATGGATAAGTCCATCTCGTCCTTCACCACGACTCTGTAGCGAGACAGTGACGCTGCACATCTCTGCAGGTCCTTCACGGAGCGATCCACGCTCGGCCCTGACAAAACACCAAACATTCACAACACTAGCATCTCACAGAGTCACCTAAGAGAGCACAACATCTCATAATGGATCGCTAAGGTCACTCCGAGCATGAAGAGTGTAGCAGTGTTCACTCGAGTATCTGTGTGTGCGCTTGTGACGCATGAGCCACAAAACTACCGGCCATTGGCACCGTCAAGAATTAAACACTTTGTACCGGTCTAAACAAGTTTGGATACACTTTTCACTACTATACGTCTCTTAAAAGGAGTTTAAAAAGCCTCATTATGATGATGAACATGAAAAAAAAAAAAGAAGAGCGTGTCATATGATTGATGACATCATTATTCACATATTTCCATTTGTGTCATTTCAGCGATGATCACTGCACTATTATTCTAATGTGGTCAGAATAAAGAACGAGTAGATGCACTAGAGTTAACCCTTAACCTGTTCGGCTGCAACCCCACTTTTGAAAAATCCCCAGAAATGGCATACCCAAACTAAAACAGACACAGTTCATGAACCCTTTGTACTAAAAGCACAAGTATGATCTCATTTGAAAGCTGACACCTGGCAGTTTATTGTAAATGTATAATTAATTATTGTCATAATGAAAAAAGTAGTTATAAATAGCTTCAAAATTGTAAAGTTATTAGAAATTTATTTTTTATGAAATATCTTCAAGAAAATAAAATTGAAGTTGGCATTGTATCAATCTATGAATGCACTGCAGCTAAAGCCATACATCTGACCATGTTATATTTAAAATCTGAAGATGACAAGTCTAAAACTCTGCACTTAGTTAAATGTTTTTCAAGATCATGTCATATGACTTTATTTTGATTAGACTCTAAAATGCAAACTGATGTTTATTGTCATGTTCTAAGCATCTATTCAGTCTATTGTCTCTATTGTTTTGTGGTGCAAACGAGCCCCATTCAGTCTCAGTCTCCCCTGCACACATTCACAGCTCTCCGGCCTGTTTATGGCTCTAAATATGTTTTTCTTTTGTCTTCATAATAATTACTAACGACTGGCTATTCACGCAGTTTCAATCCCCAATTTCTTTTATCAAAGTTCTCACTTCAATGCAATTAAAAATTACTTTGATTATCAACTAATCTAACGACCACTGGAACGACGGTTATGAAATGATAAATGCTTTAACATTAACTCAATGCTTCAGCTGCACAAGAGTCACATTTCACTGTTGCTCACGTCTCTCTCATGCCTGTTTTTTTATTTTACACGCACATTGTGCTCCCATTGAACGCAAGCTCCGTTTTGATACGTCACATGACAGGATTATTTGTTTGTAATTTCGTCAAACTTTGACTAGCGATCAGTAGAGGTTCTGGTTTATGTGTTGCGTGTGGACTGGTGTGGAGTCGTACTGCTCTTTCTTAGGTTTAGCCTATAGTGCCGATGGGTAAGGGTTAGGGTAGGGTTAGCCTATAGTGCCGATGGGTAAGGGTTAGGGTAGGGTTAGCCTATAGTGCCGATTGGTAAGGTTTAGCCTATAGTGCCGATGCCAGGGTTAGGGTAGGGTAAGGGTTAGGTTTAGCCTATAGTGCCGATGGGTTAGGGTGGGTTAGGTTTAGCCTATAGTGCCGATTCCAGGGTCCGCCACGGATAACTAAACCTCTGATCATCCTCTCCAGATGGATTTTCCTTTTATTTAAACCGCCAATGAAACGACCGGAAGAACTTCGCCTCAGCATCACACAGGTTATCATTCGCCCGTTATTTTCAGAGCAGACAGGGAGACAAACGACAGCAAATCAGTCACAAAAGTGTCATAATAACAAACAAATTACCAGCGATCTTCCTGGCAGCAGAACCTCGCCATGCGTCTTCAAAAGGAATGGGCATCGAGGGATTCTGGGAGCTGGAAACAGGCTTGGACTGAGACTTGTTACTACGGAAACCGTGATGGTTCTGCCGCGGCCCGTCAGTGGTGCCGGGGCTCGATGAGGTCGTGACCTCTCCACCTGCAGAGATGAACCCCGTCAGCACCAGCAGGAGACAGAAGAGCATCACATGACCTCAGCGAACGCACCTGTGGCCTCTGAAGCCTCCGGGACCGCAGTCTCCGAGTCGAGCTCCGCTGCGTCCAGAGAAGCGCAGTCCAGCTGCTCGCTCAGAGAGTCCAGGGACTCGCACTCGGCTGCCGCAGATCCGTTGGCATGGAAGCCGTTCACAGCCTCCTGACACTCAGCGTCTGGGGGAGATTCAGCAGGAGTCGAGTCTGCGGGAACATCGCTCTGTGCTTTCGGCTTCTTCTTCTTCTTGGGCTGTGAATCAGAGCAAAGGCATGTAACACTGAAGAACAGCAGGAAAACAGGCCGCCGGCATGGATTATTAAACTTTATCCTACCTTGCATTACATACACGTTTAACCCTTTTGTGTACATTTTAAAATAGTTGCTCGGGTGTTTTTGTCCTCTCAAAACCTCAATGACAGATTATAGAGTTTTTAGTTTATGACTTATATTTTTTATATAAAATCTATATTTTATAAAGCATTTTGAAGTCAAAAACTGCTAGAAAATCAAAGCCATAAATCTAACCTCACTCACTCACTCGAAAAAGTGAGTATTTGCTTTATAGGCCTGAGAACATGGGCTATCTAGTAATAATTAAAAAAAAAGTACAAAAAAATAATTTTGAAGCCTTGCTAACAAAATGAAAGCCTATTAACAAAGACGGAATCCTTTTATAGTTAACCCTAGGATTACAATTTTTGTTTGCAGTTTTAATGGATTTAAAGTGCAAATATTTTGTGCACCTACTGTAAAATAGATTTATGGAAGGAAATGAGGGTGAAATATTGAAATTCCAATAAAAACACACTTCTGCCAATATTTATGCTTTTAGAATTAACAGGGAAAATTATTTTTTTTTAAATTAAAAAGACAAAAATATCCTTAAGGACACACAGGGGTTAAATTGCATGTTTTGTTTGGGTTAGGGTTAGTTTTATTTCATGATCATCATACATTATGATTTCCTCACCTTCTTTTTCCCAGTGGTATTCCACTCCTTCAGGATCTCCACGGCACTACCTGACAGCGCGCACGCGCACACACACACACACACACACGCCATTTTACAGTAGCGACACACAGCAATGAGAGCAGTCATGTGAGTCTGAGATCACACTAAATGGACTTTTTTCACAGACTGCGATGATGTGTTAAATATGCATGTACATTTATAAAACTATACTTTGTATTATACTACCTCTGCATCAAATTACAAAAATTGCAAAAAGACCTAGTTAACGCTGCTGTGAGTGTTTCTAATACAGCGGCTGTGGGAGCGACGGTAAAACTGGCGTTATCAAACACTATCTTTTTTCCTCTTTTGAAAGTTGTGAAAACACGATTTAGTTTTTCTATTGCTATTTGAGAAATTGGGAACAGTATTCACTATGTGGTAATGTAGTCTCTCATTCACCAGTATAGAAGTTTACCCAACTATGACGACTTCTGCTTCTGAGAAACCCGGAAATGTGAAAAGGGCAAATGGAGCAACATTTGCATTGAGTGTGTGTTTGTACCTTCAACAAACGCCTGCACCGCTCGATCCACGCAGTTCTCGAAGTGCTGCAGCACCAGAGCGATCTCATTATTGCTCTTATTGGGAACCACAGCTCGCACAGCGTTTATCTGACAAGAGCAAAAACATTCAGTGAGTCGAGCCGCCCGGTTCATTGGAAAGGGTGAAAAACACAGACACAAAGAGCATCATAAATAACAGCCAACAAATCTCACATTGCATTTTCAGGCTGGCAGGGGCCGTTCACTCAGAACCATTAGCGTCCCTCGTTCTGTGTAAACGGTCCCCAAGACAAACACAAGAAGTCATTAGTACCTTTTCTTTCATCTTCTCAAAAGTTCCTCCTTGAGACATCACCATTTTTGAGTGCGTGTCGAACACCACTCCTGACACATCTGGAGGAAGAGGGGAGGAAACATTCTTAGAGATTTCCACATGTTCAGTTGAAATCGCAGCTTGACTTCATCAGTGGAGAGAGTCTTGGCAGAGGATCTCGGTTAAAGCTTTTCCCCAAAAATATGTAGGTCAAGAGAAGAGCCAGGGAGGGACGTCCCGAATTAGGGTTTTCTGCCCCTGATCCGAATCATTTACTATGAAATATCTGCTGAAATCAACTTCCAATCCCATTCTTGTATTTTTGCTAAGTTCACACTCAAGTACATTAAGGCCCCGATATACTCACAGCAAAGTTATTTTTTATTCTTCGCGTAAGGGTAAAACAAAGTTTGAGTACATGAGCAGCAATTATACTGGTGAGAGCGACGGCTAGATGAATATGTAAATGTGCTGCACGCTTTCCTCTCAATAAACTACACACAACTATATTGAGAAAACTGCAAGCATTTTAAAAAAAGCATTAAAAAAAGCATTTGATAATAGCAACGTGGTCTTGTTTGCACAAGCTCTACTTTTATCACTTTATAGACTAGATCAGAGGGTCTCAACCTTTTGGAACTAAAGCCTCCCCAATCATGTGGCAGAAAGAACAAGAGATTCACGAGCGCACAGCACAACATTTGAGCGCACACACATAATATCTGAGCTAGAGCCATGAGACCACTGTATATTTTTGCGAGCGCGCGTCCAGTTTTGTGCGCAAGTGAAAAATCCTCCAGCGAGTGGAGAGATGGATGCTCTCTCGCGTTACAATAATGCGCTCTCGACATTTGTCATTAAAATAACGCCATAGAAACGGTCTCAAATGAAATACAAAAATTAGAAGAAAGTCTTGTCTGAAAGCCACAATCATTTTTTATTATTATTGGTTAAAATAAATTGAGAATATCTGGTGGTTTTCCTCGGCACCTAGTTTCCTCGGCTGAACGATTAATTGCATTTGCGATAATATCGCGATATGATGAAACACGATTTTGTAACCGCAAAAGCTGCGATTACACTGGTCACGTGACACGCGAGAGAAAAGCAGTCTGCAGATCAAGCATCAACTTGGCACGCTACGCATAGGTCTGGCATACAGGAAAGAACAGTTTATTTTTAATGTATGTGACATTGTGTTATTTATTCTCTCTCCAACAATTCTGGATCGATTCAGAGAATTTCAGAATCGAGTCTGAGTTTAGTTTTTAAACACAGATGCGTGATGACGCTGCGCGTGCTTTAGAAACAACCGTATTCTGCTTGCTTCTAATTTCTCTCTCACACACACACACACACACACACACACACGACACTGCTCGAACCTTCCGAAAAATAATCTTTCATAAAGTTCGGGGTTTAAGCGAATTACAAGGACGGTCGCGGGCTTCATTGCACAGGTTTTGCCGCTTTGATGTTACTCTTGCAGTGCGCGGTCTCGGCCGCCGGAATTTTCCTTACAAATGCTCCACAAAGGCATTATTTATGTTTTTTGGAATGCAGTTGGCTTATATATTAAAAATATAAAAATCACTGAGAAAGCTGCTTTCATTTTAAAATACTTACGCGCGCTTTGTGAAGAGCGCTCATGCATGCGGCTGTGAGCGACTCATTGGTTAAATGTACTTGCATCTCAAAATGCTTTTATGACGCGAAATTAATGTAAACACGGTCAGTTATATCTTAACCCAACAAGACAAACCACATTTACAATTTCAAAAGAGATATGTGCATTAGTGTGAATGCAGCTTATCGTATCTAAACTGAGGGGGGGAAATCACTCCAGCTCTTGAATGGAAAACGTTCAGACAGCCTACTTTTAAATACTGAAAGCACTCTTTGTTTATTGCTTGTAATGTTTTTTTTGTTCCTCTTTATTTACTAGCTCTTATATTTTGAAGCTATATTAGTTTATAGCCTATTTAAAATTCTTAACATGTAATTGGTTTAATTAAATTACACATTAGACATTACACATACTTCCAGAACTTCATGCAATGCAATGCTGCTCGATTTGCTCGATTGCTTTTGTCCGCCTCGCTGCCTGCTGTGAGCTGTGAGTTTGTTTGCGTCGTGGCTGTCTAAGCCTCGTATTAGCTTCGTATTTCCTTCTGTTTTTCCGTATTTCTCTCTTTATTCTGTTCTGAACCATCATTTAACTCATAATTACAACTCGGACTGTTGGCCAGACGCGTCTCAAGCCATTATACGGCTGGAACCGCAAATACGGTTGGAACATTGGTTGTTGGTCGTAGAGCGAGACACCGCTTCACTGCTGTTCGCCCTGCGATCGACTGCTTTTGTCAGCCTCGTTGCCCGCTGTGAGTTTGTTTGTTTGCGTTTTGCGTTTGTTTGTTTGCGCAAATATGGTTTGAACATTGGTTGTTGGTCGTAGAGCGAGACACCGCTTCACTGCTGTTCGCCCTGCGATCGACTGCTTTTGTCAGCCTCGTTGCCCGCTGTGAGTTTGTTTGTTTGTGTTTTGCGTTTGTTTGTTTGCGCAAATATGGTTTGAACATTGGTTGTTGGTCGTAGAGCGAGACACCGCTTCACTGCTGTTCGCCCTGCGATCGACTGCTTTTGTCAGCCTCGTTGCCCGCTGCGAGTTTGTTTGTTTGCGTTTGTTTGTTTGCGCAAATACGGTTTGAACATTGGTTGTTGGTCGTAGAGCGAGACACCGCTTCACTGCTGTTCGCCCTGCGATCGACTGCTTTTGTCAGCCTCGTTGCCTGCTGTGAGTTTGTTTGTTTTCCCGTCTATCGTGCGTCTACATTACACCCATACCACTAAAAAGACGGTTTTTACCCAAGACTTGAGTCATAAATTAGTATTAATATTAATAGCATCACTGGTTGCATCATTGCTAACTTACTGTCCATCTGTTAAAATGGCGAATATATCAGGTGTATGTTATCTACCTTTTGGTGCAGATGAGAACAGATCTGAATTGCTCGCGGTGCAGTCTGAATTAGAAGCTGTAGAAAAGCAGATCCGTGACCTTCTAGAGAGACAAGCTGAGCTGAGAGACCGGCGTTTAGCTCTTGAAACATCACGCGCTGATGCACACGGATCAGTGATTAACGTTAGTAACCCGCTGACGCTGACCTCGTCTACTCCGTGCGTTTCTCAGCATTGGTCCCGAGTGTCCAGGTCACGATCAGCCATGGTTTCATTCACTCCGGCTCCAACACACCACCACGAAGCCTGGGTGGTTCCGCGGAAGCCGCGAGCCAGGACAAGAATCTTTTCGCCCCTCCCGGTTTTCGAGATCTCCACTCAGAACCGCTTCTCCCCTCTTCGCGAAAAGGAACGCGATGCTGTGATCATCGGCGATTCCACCGTCCGACACGTCCACGCTACGTTAGGTAAAAGTAAGGTGCACAGTCAGGTGCACGAGCGCGTCGGAGCTGTTGTGCTGCACGCGGGAGCTAACGACATTAGGCTGCGACAGATGGAGGTTCTGAAGAAAGACTTCAGGAGCCTTATCGATACGGTACGCAGCGCATCGCCTGAAACATCGATTATTGTGTTTGGACCGCTTCCTACGTACCGACGAGGGCATGAAAAGTTCAGTAGATTATTCGCGCTAAATGAATGGTTATTGTCATGGTGCAATGAGCAGAAACTGATTTTTGTAAATAATTGGAATCTGTTTTGGGAGCGACCAAGGCTCTTCCGCGCTGATGGCTTACACCCAAGTAGAATCGGGGCAGATCTTCTGTCGGATAACATCTCCAAGATGTTAAATACCATTTGACTAGTAACCAAAAATCCAAATCAAAGTCTCTACTGCACCAATTTAATTGATATTAATACTAGTGTAGAACATTGCATAGAAACTGTGTCTATTCCTCGTTTACTAAGATCAAATAATAAATCTACTGCGGGATCTAGAAAAAATCTAATTGTTATTAAAACAAAAAATCTCGCTATTAGTGAACAAAAACAATTTCTAAAGCTAGGTCTTCTAAACATTAGATCGCTCACACCTAAGGCGGTTATTGTAAATGAAATGGTCACAGATAATAATTTCGATGTTCTGTGCCTTACTGAAACCTGGCTTAAACCAAATGATTATTTCGGTCTAAATGAGTCTACTCCGCCAGGATACTGTTATAAGCATGAGCCCCGTCTGATCGGTCGTGGCGGCGGTGTTGCAACAATCTACAGAGATATCCTTAATGTTACTCAGAAAACTCGTCATAGGTTTAATTCGTTTGAAGTGCTTGTGCTAAATGTTACGCTCTTAGATGTAAGAAAAAAAGCCCTATTATCTCTAGCATTGGCTACCGTATATAGACCTCCAGGGCCTTACGCCAATTTCTTAAAAGAGTTTTCTGACTTTCTATCAGATCTTTTGGTCAACGTCGATAAAGCATTAATTGTTGGAGATTTTAACATACACGTAGATAATTTAAATGATGCGTTAGGGGCTGCGTTTACAGATTTATTAAACTCCTTCGGGGTCAAGCAAAACGTCACCGGACCAACTCATCGTCTTAATCATACACTCGATTTAATTATATCATATGGAACCGATCCAACCGATATAGATATCATTCCACAAAGTGATGATGTCACTGACCACTACTTGGTAACTTGCATATTACGCACTGCTGTAATATGTCATGCTGCGCCACGTTATCGACCAGGTAGAACAATTCGTCCATCCACCATAGATCATTTCTCAAATAGCTTATCTGATCTGTCTCAGCTGCTGCCTGAACCCAAACAAACAGATGAATTAGACGAACTAACTAGCACTATGAGCACCATTCTCTCTAGAACATTGGATATTGTTGCACCCATTAGATTAAAAAAGGTCAGAGAAAAAAGTATAGCACCATGGTACAATAATACTACGCACGTTTTAAAGAGAGAAACCCGTAATTTAGAGCGTAAATGGAAAAAAACTAATTTAGAGGTCTTTAGAATCGCGTGGAAAGACAGTATGTCACTTTATAAAAAGGCACTTAAAACGGCCAGGGCTGAGCATCTCCGCAAATTAATAGAAAACAACCGAAATAATCCAAGGTTTTTATTTAATACCGTGGCAAGACTAACAAATAAACAGACGTCGTCTGAACAAAATACCTCGTTACAGTTTAGTAGTAATGATTTCATGAACTTCTTCACCGAGAAAATTGAAAGCATCAGAATCAAAATCGTAAACGTTCGATCTTTGCTCGCGCCTTATAATTCGGCCGCAATTATCACCCCGCAAGAACAATTACAATGCTTTACAACCATAGAACAAAAAGAGTTAAATAAACTTATCACTTCATCTAAAACAACATGTTTATTAGATCCTATACCAACTGAACTACTGAAAGTAGTGTTACCTATAGTGGAAGAGCCTCTTCTCAATATTATTAACTCATCTTTATCTTTAGGTCATGTTCCAAGAACGTTCAAGCTGGCAGTTATAAAACCTCTTATTAAGAAACCACAATTAGATCCAAATAACCTAGCGAATTACAGACCCATTTCGAATCTTCCATTTATGTCAAAAATATTAGAAAAAGTTGCGTCCGCTCAACTCGGCTCTTTCTTGCAAGAAAACGACATCTATGAAAAGTTTCAGTCTGGATTCAGGCCACATCATAGCACTGAAACTGCGCTTGTTAGAATCACAAATGATTTACTTTTAGCTTCGGACCAAGGCTGTATCTCAGTACTAGTTTTACTTGATCTTAGTGCTGCGTTCGATACTATAGATCACACAATACTCTTAGATCGCATCAAAATTACACTGGTGTTCAAGGACAAGCATTAAGCTGGTTCAGGTCATACTTATCTGACCGCTACCATTTCGTCTACTTAAATGAAAAAAAATCAATTATAACTTCGGCAAACTGTGGAGTGCCGCAGGGATCTGTGTTAGGCCCTTTATTATTCTCAATATATATGCTGCCACTTGGTAATATTCTAAGGAAACATGGAATTAGTTTCCATTGTTATGCTGATGACACTCAAATATATATTTCATCACGGCCAGATGAATACGCTAAATTATCCAAATTGATAGATTGTGTTAAAGATATAAAAGATTGGATGACGCGTAATTTTCTTTTATTAAATCCAGACAAGACAGAGGTAATACTTATCGGTTCTAAAAACCGTCCACAAAACCTTTCACAGCACGACTTTAACATAGTAGGATGCCCTGTTACTTTATCCGCTACAGTAAAAGACCTGGGTGTTACATTAGACTGCAACCTGTCTTTTGAAAAGCATATTTCATATGTTACAAAAACTGCCTTTTTCCACCTTAGAAACATTGCTAAGCTACGTAATATGCTATCAGTCACTGATGCAGAAAAGTTAGTTCATGCATTCATGACCTCGAGACTAGATTACTGTAATGCTTTATTAGCTGGTTGTCCTGCATCTTCAATAAACAAGCTACAGTTAGTCCAAAATGCTTTTGACTTATAAAGCTCTAAATGGTTTAGCTCCTGTCTATTTAACGGATCTTCTATCGCCTTACAATCCATCGCGCTCTTTAAGATCACTAAATTCGAGGCTTCTGGTCATTCCTAGGATATCCAGATCCACCAAAGGAGGCAGAGCATTTTCACATTTAGCTCCGAAGCTCTGGAATAGCCTTCCTGATATTGTTCGTAGCTCAGACTCGCTCTCCCAGTTTAAAACTAGACTGAAGACGCATCTATTTAGCCAGGCATTCATATACATTTTTTATCTTACAGTTACTGTAAATTCGGCCTCTAGTTCATAAACGCCAGAGGAGAACTGGCCCCCGACTGAGCCTGGGTTCTCCCAAGGTTTTTTTTTCTCCATTGGGTCATCTGATGGGGTGTTAGGACACCATTAGGTCACTGGATGGAGTTTTTCGGTTCCTTGCCACTGTTGCCTTTGGCTTGCTCAGTTGGGGATATTCAAATTAATTAACCAATCATACCATTGATCAGCTCTACCAAACTTGGATGTCTTTTTTCCAGTAATAAACAAACATTGTTAAGTTGTTTTGATCGATACTGTGAAGCAGCTTTGATACAATCTGTATTGTGAATATAAATATATTTGACTTGACTTAAATGTGTTTATATATATATATAAAATATATATATATATATATATATATATATATATATATATATATATATATATATATATATTTAAAGTATGTATATTTACACATGTAATTAAATACATATTTTAAGTGTTATTAAGCTTAATTAATAAGAAAAAAAGTAGATCGGCTCATGAGATGCCTAAAGATTCCCATCCCTACTGTACAATGATTTATTGCTCATCTTTGTCGACTAATACAGAAGGTAAAGAACTTAAAAAGTAACCGCATATTAAATCGCAATATTGGTAAAAAAAAAAAATAATAAATAAAAAAAAAAAAAAAACGCAATTAGATTATTTTCCATAATCGTTCAGCCCTAGCGCCTAGGTCTCTGACCCAAATAATTGAACCAAAATCCTCACTGAAGTAACGGCCGAATTGTTGTTTCAGTCCTTGAACATGTTGAGCGACTGTGTTGATCAAAGGAGAGAAATGTATCCATCTCTTGCACATGACAGCGAAGTTGGGAAACATGTAACATTTTTATTAATCAGCCGATCACGCCAAAGATCGAACGAATGCACTGACTTTGTCAGAAAGAGGTAAGATGTTGACAACTCTCCTTTGCATTGATGTGTTCAACAAATCCAACATGTCGAATATGTTTACAAAGTATGACAACTGCGCTGACCACAGGAGTCGTCCAGGCCCGCGCAAGGTTGGACTTTATGCGTTCATGACCTCAAGGCTAGATTATTGTAATGCCATTATGGGTGGTTGCCCTGCACGCTTAATAAAACTACAGCTGGTCCAAAACGCAGCCGCTAGAGTTCTTACCAGAACCAGGAAGTATGACCATATTAGCCCAGTTCTGTCAACACTGCATTGGCTCCCTATTAAACATCATATACATTTTTAAATATTGCTGATTACTTACAGAGCACTAAATGGTTTAGCTCCGCAGTACTTGAGCGAGCTCTTAACCCATTATAGTCCTTCACGTCTATTGCGATCTCAAAATTATGGCCAGTTGATAATACCTAGAATATCTAAATCGACTGCTGGCGGTAGATCCTTTTCCTATTTAGCACCAAAACTTTGGAACTTGTTTAAACACTCACTCGCCAGGCCAATCTGCAAGATAACTGCAGTCATTTATCTGTTTGGTTTTACTAGTACAAGAACTATTACAGTGCAGATTTTCAAGTTAATAACAAAAAGCCAGACCTACAATTTACACAAAGAATCTTTAAAGCTGCAGTGTGTGGATTTCCCTTTAAGCAATATTTCTCAAGCTCTTGAAAGGTGAAACTGATAAGACATACAGCTGGTTAGAAATGGCAGCCATAAAGCAGCCAGGACTGCAGTGATATTGTGCTTTAATCGGGTCAAAGGCTGTTCAGAAGATGCTGCTGCTTACAGTTTACAGTGTGTTTTGCTCCGTTTAGCCCCGCCACACACACACACACACTTGATCAAAGTTCAGGCCAGGAATTTGCAAATTCATTGAAACGCAAAGTTTTCATTTGCCAAACAAAACTGGAGACTGCAGACAGAGCATCTAAACTGCACAGAAAGAAGTAAAGAAATGTTTCATCGAGTGCAAACGTAGTCTAGTCTTTGACGTGATTTGTGTTTCAACCAAAGACTCCAAAGATCCTCATCTGAACGGCATCCAGCAGTCCCAGTGTTCGAGGACCGACAGAAAGAGTGAATCAGCGGGTCACATGACCACTTTCTCCCACATCTGCATCTGCTCTAACTCTGAATGCAGGCAACGAAACCTCACTGAACCAAGATAAAAGCCATAAACAAAAGCCACAAATGATGCTATCAGTGCTTTAATGTTCTCAGGTCTCTAACAAAGTCAAATGTAAGACAAAACTAATAAAAGCACTGGGACAGAAACATGTTTCAGATCATCGGCGAGCAGGACGACGGCTCTTCATTGGTCACTGCCATGATAGAGACATCTAGATCTATATAGAATAGCTATAGCTGTAAAGTATATACTTCATATTTACTTAAACATAAAAATATAAAAATGTGGAAACCTATAGAAAAAGTGCAATGTTCAGACAAAAAGTTAAGACACAAAGCGAGATCTAACCGTAATAACCATCGGGCCGAATGGCTCCAGTTATATTTCCACTTGAGCCTGGTTCAGGGCAATTACAAAGGTTCTCGGCCCAGAATCCTCAGCAGGGTAAGCAACTGGGGCTGAGGGAAAAATCTATTCTTAGATGCATCGCGACGTGGACCAAATCTGAATCAAATCACAAATGTCCAAAATCGATATTCTAAATGTTAATTGATAACGTAATGTTGACGGAAGGCCGAAGGCGCATGGACAGTCTGTGGTGTGCAGATGTGCTCATAACAGACACGCATGACGGATGAGCGAGGGATCCGAACTAATGTGGTCGGAACCAAAGTTTACAGGACTGCGTTCTCTGGAATCCTCTCAAACGGAGCACTTATACATTCCGATTGGTTGCCGCCGAACCGCGTCATAGCTCATTACCATAAAGTTGACCTGATTTCAACTCTCCTCGCCGCTCTCACCGTCCAAGACGCGCCGCCCTCGCCGGAGCTCATTGAAAATGAATGACTTTAGGCCACTTTGACGCTCCCGCCGGGGCGGAGTGAACGCACAGTTAATAGCGTAACTCTGGCTTTTATGGACGTTGTCCAATTGATAAGAACTACAACTTCTATTACATACGAGAAACATCAAATGGAAAACGAAATGAAAATGAAACAAAACAGTGCTACGCGTTTGAGCTGTGGCACGCATACCGTTTAGCGCAACGCGAGCTCAGAACAGGTTTACTCGTGGGCCAATCTCAATCACGCGACACTGTTATTACACAGCGCTGGGAGATCCAGTGAGAAAGACTTTGAATTCACCGCAGAATTAATAACATCGCAGCGAGATCTAATTGGAAGCATTCAAATTCAGCACAGAATTCTGTTATAAACCACACGTCAGATCAAACGGCGCTGCCGTGGAAACCAGGACAACCTTAAGGCCGCGTGTCCACCGAAGCGTTTTTAGCCAGCTGAAAACGTTTTGCGCTCTGCTAAAGCTGTGGGCGCTTGAGAGCGCTTTGGCAGCACAGCGTTTTGTTTATTTTTTCAGTTGAGACGCTTTGCTATGATACGGAGTATCCGCAGAAGTGTTACTAAAAATGTCAATACAATGTAAAGTATTTGCTCTGGCTCTTGTTTTAAATTATTTTGTTCCGTTATAATGCTTGGTGTTGTCATCTGTTGACTTTGAACAAGCAGAATGTGATCGTTGGTCGCTGTGGTATTCGTCCTGCCTCTCCTCCACTGTGATTGGATGGCTGGGTGAAAAGTGACAGTCATGAGCGCTGCGTTTTACCCAAAGTTGAACATTCTTCAACACTCAGCATTTCAGCGTGAAAAAGACGCTCAGCGCCTGGTTACACATGCCGTTTTAAAAACGCGGCACTCCCATTGAAAACAATTGAAAAATACGCCTAACCCTAACCCACCGCGTGAAAAAAAACGTTTTGGTGGACATAGCGTCTAAAAGCTTACACCCAACTCGGAAAAGACAAAGCGAATTACAAACTCTATCGCAACATTTATTGCAAAATCACTTCCATTTGTTTAATAAAATATATTGGAAGTAAATTCATTATGGATCGTTACAACTACTTGCTTTAAAAGTACCAAGTAGTCACACAGTGAGAAAAAAAAAATCTGTATAGAAAAAAAAAAAGATGCATCAATAATCTTTTATCATCACAGCCCTCTGAATCGTAATCGAATCGAGTCGTGATGTGCCTAGAGATTCCCACCCCTATTAGTAATGGTTCTGAACCGTGCCGGTAAACGCGTGTAGTGATGTCGCTGCTCAGGATTGGTCACTTGTCTGTTGCCTGGCTACAATGGCCAAGCACGCTATTTGAGAGCCGTAAACACAAATTGATAATAAAATAAATATCTGCTCGGCGAAAGACCCTGATTGGCTACGATGCTCAGCGATAGACCCCGATTAGCTACGATGCTCGGAGATTAGGGTTGGGTACCGAAAAGCGGTGCCAATAGGGAACCGGTTCCGACGTAAACGGTAGTAACGAGGCCGAATAAGAACGAAAATATCAGTGCCTGACTCTCTGTCTTACATGCGCTTCATGACGCACACACACGCACGGTCTCTCGCTCTCTCCCTCTCCGCCGTGCGCACTATATGGTTTGGAGCACAGTCTCTTTCTCGCATGCGCACTCTGAAGCTGATTACTGATTGTCCTGATTGTCTGAAGCCCAGATAGAATCACGCCAATGCATTGGCTGATGGTGCGGGCGCCGCCTCAACGCTCTTACGTCGCCATATTATATTGGCACGCGCGCTATCTGCTCCTCAGATTTCTCTGCCGAAAAAGGAAGCTTGTTGGCAGCGCGAGGAGCTTGGCAGCGTCTCGTTCCCTATTCAGTTACACCAGTAACCAGAGACGTTCTCTTTCATAGGTTCAACGCTGCGTAGCTAAGACATAGTGGGAACGAAATACCAAACTCACTAAGCTAAGCACTGCCCTAACTAGTACAACAACCAGATAACTTACATGACTGGTTCAAGCAGACAAAACATGGGAACCTGGAGCCATGTCGAGATTAGATTACCCTGGTAGTAATCTCTATTAATCGCCAGTATTATTACATTGTTTGATATAATATTGTTTTATTTGATATGTAAATGTGAATTTTTATTTTATATTGGTTTATTTATTATTACCATATGTTATTTACGTTACTTGTATTGGTTTAAAGATTTAAGTTAATATTGTGTCCAGTTTGGCCCTGTAAATAAAAGGGTATTATTTTTTTGACAGAGTGTGTGCGGTTTCGATTTCATAAGTACCGGTTCAAGAACCGTTTAAGCACCGGAACCGTTTAAAAAATACAGAGTAGGTAATGGTATCGGATACAACCCAACCGATATCCAACCCTATCGGAGATAGACCCCGATTGGCTACGATGCTCAGCGACAGACCCCGATTGGCTACGATGCTCAGCAATAGACCCCGATTGGCTACGATGCTCAGCGATAGACCCCGATTGGCTACGATGCTCAGCGATAGACCCCGATTGGCTACGATTAAACGACAGGAGCGTCTGAAAGCAGCTGCAAAACTCATGAAGAAACTTTAGAAAACTAGGCTTTATATCTTCAGAACTACTGCGATAAGTCTCTTCTGTGATGTTTCACCCAGCGATCATATAAACTCACCTTTATAACCGCTCTTCCTCGCCATCCTCCTCTTCCTCAGCAGCTGCAATTCTACAGGGAGAGAAAATCTGCAGTTAAACAAGTGACATTGTGTTTAATGTTTCCACTTCAAATCTCAAAACAGGAACGCAGAGGAACATTTAGTCAGTATTTGCATTTGCTAGTTGCTCAGAAGTGAAGTGATGAAAAGATAAACCGTGACCCATCAGAGATCCTGCCGCCAAACTCTTAGTAACAAAAAACAAAAATCTTGTACATAAATGCACATTTTACATTAATAAAAATATTACCCAATATTTTAATCAAGTTGTTGGAGTCTAGAAAGTGAAGGAAGAACCATTTCAAATCACTAACAATAAATTTTGCATTTATTCCAAACAACATCTTACAACAATACAGGCGAATATTACAGAATATTGGAAATAACCCTGATGACACTGATTTGAGTTCCTTTCTATATCTTTGAATCACAGGAAGACAAACTCCAAATCAGCATCTCTAGAGATGAAGGGTTAGAGATAAGGGGTTAGAGATGAAGGGTTAGAGATGAGGGGTTAGAGATGAGGGGTTAGAGATGAGGGGTTAGAGATGAGGGGTTAGAGATGAGGGGTTAGAGATGAAGGGTTAGAGATGAAGGGTTAGAGATGAGTAGGGGTGCTCCGATCAGGATTTTTGGGGCCGATCACTGATTACTGGAAGCTGTATCACCCGATACCGATTACCGGGTCTATTTGAAGCCTTCTATTTATCATGTAGCATTATTTATTAAATTATATTTAACATCAATGTACATTAAGTATTACAATTAAGAGAAGACAATGTATCATGAATTGACACGTCTGTGTATTTATTTGCAAGCAACATGCCCAGCATATTAACTTAGCAGCCTGTGCTTGGTTATTGGGAACAGCTTAGGGCTTGACAAATACAACTTTCCTGTAGAATATAAAATTAAAAAAGAAAAAAGACAGAACATCTGAGTCTTTAAATTTAGCTTTAGACTACTTTAAACTAAAAACTGCAACAAAAAAGGCTATAGCCAAAATAATGTTTTGAGTCAGTCAGCCATCAGTTTTTCTAATACACTTAAAGGACCACAGTTAGTAAAGTGCACAGCAACAAAAAATAAATAAAAATGCATCTTAAGCATCAATATTTTGGTCTTTTTTTTTTTTTTTTTGCAAGAACCCTTGCAAAATTATTTTAAACAGATTAAGAAATCCACCACTACTGGTCACATCTATAGTTAGATTGATTTGTTTAGATCCAGTGAAGTCGTGTCCCACCACTGTTTCTAAGGATCGATATTGTCCCCCACCAATTTTTGTAACATTGAGGCACGGATGTACCTAATACAAATAAATAAAACATCTCCAGGTACGTAGCAGAGCATTCATTTAGTTCGCTATTAAATAAGAAATCTAGCGCTAAAATGTTGTTGTTTTTTACTCAAGCTGAGCGCTCGTTGCCGCGGCGATCGGTTGCATGGATACAGCGTTCTCTGTGGCTCGCGCAATCTTCACTCGGACGCGCGCTTCAATCTATCGCCGTTGTGGAGACTCTCTATTCATTCCGGTGAAATCACAAAATAAAATGCACACAAACGTGTCCCTGCTTGATATACTGTAACCACTGATGAACATATTCAGTTTTGATGAGAGTAAAAAAAACTATACGAGTGCGGATTAGAACCCGTAACCTCTGACACGCTTGGCAAAAGATCTTCCGCTAGACCATTTAAGAACTCAAGCGTAGTTTGCGGATCGATGGATTTATTTACGGGTTGAACAGAGCGGCTGCACAGTTTGACAAGCGGCAGCGGCATGGTACACACATTGCAGATTGATTGCTAATGAATTGTCTTTTTCACACACCTTGTAGAATTGCCAGACCGGTGAAGCTATTTTTACCAGGGCATAAAAAATTGTCTCGCAAGTTTTGCGTCATCTGATCGGCTTTTCTTGATCGGCCTTTATAGAGACCGCCGATCACACATCCCAAAGCAATTATCGGCCGATTATGATCGGCGACCGATCAATCGGAGCACCCTAACTGTACGTTCACACCGCCGCCGACTTGAGCTTCCAAAGCTACCGGAAGTCATTCATTTTCAATGGAAGCTGGCTTCTCTCAGCTGCAAGGAGCGTCAAATCCATCGGCGTCGCGTTTTGGGCGTTTTGGGCGTTTTGAGCGTTTTGAGCGTCAATCAGAAAGTTGAAAGTAGCTCAACTTTATGGTAATGAGCTATGACGCGGTTCAGCGGCAAGCAGCGGCAAAAGCCAGCAACCAATCGGAATATAGACGTCCTTCGCACTGGCTGATTCCAGAGAAACATACCATGTAAACTTTCGTTCCTACCAAAACATTAGTTCCGAGAAAATGGAGGAGAAGCTAACCATCACTGTTGCTGGGTTTCTTATTTATGATATCACGTTGTTTGCATATAGATAACGGTCCTGGAGGGTGTCATGAACCCAAAATCTCAGAGTCCGACGTCTTCTCCGCAAATACAATACAGCAGCACCAAACACAACAAGCGATTATCTATGATCCAGGGATACACGTTTGAGAATGAGCGCAACTTTTATTTGAAATATTTACGAACGCTCGTTTCAAGCGGGAATACAATTCATTTGCTCACGGTAACACCGATTTGATCAATTGCACTAATGCAAATAATAATGCAAATAATAATAATAGCTAATTATTCTTTTTCCCCCCGATCAAATGTGACCAAAACGGTTATAAAAATGCTGTCATTATAAAATGTTTCTTCAACATATTGCTTGTTTTTTCTGTTTATTACATTTAATGTTGTGACACTTCTCTTCTCCCTGCTACGTCAGAGCGGCCAAAGCGTCAACAAGCTTCCCCGTACTTTTTGACAAGCGTCCTTGGCAGGGCGGCCAGAGCTTCTTTGTCGCTCAAGTCGGCGGCGGTGTGAACGTACAGTTAGAGATGAAGGGTTAATCTTCATCTCTAATCTTCATCTCTAAAGGCCCGTTCACACCAAACACGATAACTATATTTGCGTCCACACAAATGAACGATAATGGTCTGTTTATTCTAAGGCGCGCGCTGCCATCTCAAAGTGTGTACAACGCTTTACAGTTTATGGTACAACATCATTGAACATGTTTTTGCTGTTCTTGTTGCATTACACGACTTTAACCAGCAATCAGCATGCTATGTTTTGAGTGAAGCTAGTGTAACCGATCTAATAATCTAACAGTGAATAGGGCTTGGGCGCCGCGTTGCATTCTGGGACGTGGCGGCCATATTGATGGCCTCGCGAATGTAAACATACAGCAAGTCGAACGAGAAGAAGCAGAGTTGGGAGAAAGAAAAAAGATGTTAAAATCCCTAAAAGGATCTGGAATTTACCGGGATACGTTAAATAGGGAAGTCAAGGACCGGTATGTGGACAAAATCGGTTTTACAAATAGTTTTGCATAACAGACATCTTCGGCTACCCTGTTTGTGGTGTGAGCGCCTACACTTCAGAAAAGTTCCGAAGCTACAAGTCATTGGAGTCTCGTGTGCAGTTCACAAATGGATGGGTTCAGGAGCTGCAGATTATAAAGCCAGCGGCAAACAGTGGGAACACAGTAATACGGACAAAGGTAAACCCTAACGCTCCACCTAGCTGCTAGTTTAGTAACCGTTAGTGCTAACAACCATTCACACATGTACTTTTAACTATGTGTTTCAAAAGTGTAGTTGGTAGCTGTCAACCCTCCCGTTTTTCTCACGTATTTGAGCTCTTTTCCTGTTTTAGTATTTTCCTGTAAAATATCCCGTATTTTAATACTCTCATAACATTAACGTTGTCCCTTCCATCGGACCTGTCAGTCTCTGTAACGTTACTGTTGTCCTGTTGCTAACCCCGTGCCCTTCCAGCGAAACAGATGTTTTCAAAGCATCGTTTTGCTTACTTGAAGGCAACCTTAGCGTGATGTTGTCCTTTTTAAGATAACAGCGTGGTTGTTGTGAGAACGATTTCACGCCAATCTGTAAGCAAAGTCACGTTAGACCTAACGTTAGCTTCACAACTCGCTTAGCTAGATTTATAATCTGCAGCTCCTGAACCCATCCATTTGTGAACTGCACATGAGACTCCAATGACTTGTAGCTTCGGAAGTGTTCTGAAGTGTAGGCGCTCACACCACAAACAAGGTAGCCGAAGATGTCTGTTATGCAAAACTGAGAGCGAGTACGTCTATAAACAGTGCGCAGTGGTCCGAGTAGCAGTAAAGGAGGCCATCAAAATGGCGGCCACGCCAAGCAATGACGTCACGACGCCCAAGCCCTATTTAACTGACAGAGTAAATATAGTGAAATAATAACAACACCTGGTCGTTTTCACCGCAACTTCAAAGGAAGCAAGACAATGTTGTGGAAACGAGCGCTGGATACTTGAGGTAAAACTTCTCACCGTTTATTCAGAGGTTATGAACGATAGTTTTCCATATCTGTTTTCTTAAAAAGGGCTTGACTTCAAACAGCGGATTTTTCTGGACCTCGGCGATTAACTTCTCAGCAATGTCGTCTGTCATTTTAAAAGCGCAAGACCTTTAAATTCGAGTGGATTCTGATTGGCTGTCATCTTTCGACAGCTGGAAAAAAAGTTGTTCTGAAAGTGATCCTAACGATATCGTTCCTCATATCTTTATCATTATAGTTGCGGTGTGAACTCTGCTATACTTTAATATGGAGAACGATTTTATAGAACTATATCTTTTAGAGCCCGACCGATATGGATTTTTGGGGGCCGATGCCGATACCGATACCGATATTAGGGAGTAAAAAAAGCCCGATACCGATATATCGGCCGATATTATTTATGTGTATATTATAATACAGTAGCAATATTATTTATGTGTATTATAGTACAGTATACCAGTCAAAAGTTTGGACACTTTCCTATTGGTGTGTACAAACTTTTGATGGGTACTTTACACAGTAGCTATAAACAGAATAAATATATTTTATAAACACGTTTTGCAATGATCACTCAAATGTGGTGATCAAACACTTGTGTGACACAGATATGTAATGGAGGCAGGGGGAATGATAGAATGAGAATTATACAGTTGAGCTGTAACCAAACTAGTTTGCATTGCATGTTATATTATATTATATTCTAAATACTGTTGCATAATCTTCACTAACGACTTTGTCTTTTAATTTAGTCATAACTTGTATCAATAAATATATAAAAAGTGTCACTGACAAAACCTTATTATCTTCTATTTTTACTCTTAATTCCTCTAATCTCTACCAGTGGAGGAAGAACTCAGATCTTTTTACTAAATTAAAATTAATAATATCATAATGAAAACGTTTTTAATTACATATGTACAGTACTTTTATACTATTTTAAATAATTAGTAAGCAAAATGTACTAAACGTGAAACTAGGCTACTCTTAATGCAAAATGGCCCTATATAAAGTGTTATAAATAATTATATAAATTTTTGGAATATTGCTTGATGTTGTAACGTAGCGTTATCAGGCAGAATGAGCTTTAACACTGTGTCTACTAGAGATGCGCGGTTGGCGGTTACAGCCGCGGACTCCGCGGATAAACCGCGGATTGGGCGGATGACATGACGAAAAAAAATATTTTAATTAAATTCGGGCGGGTGGCGGGCGGTTGAACCAATCAAATGAAAAATATATACACATTGTTAAATATTGTTATCTTTGTCCCTGCGCGCCGATCGGAGACGGAGTTCACTGCTGATATTCTGAGAGCTTTCTAGTCTCGCGGCTGTCATCAGCAGCGCCTTGTATCGCCCAATCAGCGGATTGCGGGCGGGTGCGGTTTTGAAAATTGGTCAAAAACGTTGGTGCGGATGGATGGCGGACGGATGATGAGTTTTGTGATGCGGTTGCGGATGAAATAATAGCCCATCCGCGCATCTCTAGTGTCTACACCGGACGCGGCCGTTACTGCTCGCGTCGCAACAGCTGTTTACCCTAGACAAAGCAGAATCAGTTTACTGTCGGAGATCGCTCGCGCCACGCATTTTAATCAATGTTTCATCAACCAATTGCCTTAATAAATAAGAAGTAAATATAGCAGACAATATAATAAGGACTTCTCAGCTGTGCGCTTGCAATAGTCACAAGCTCACACAATACGTGACAGAGGCTTGTAGCAGAGAAATCAATTCTGTGAATTACACTGCGCAAATCACAAGTAGGCTACTACCCACTGGATGAAGAAGGGTTGGCTCTCAGTCTCCACAGGCTACATAAAATATTCATTTTATTTTATTTTATTTTTCGTGTTCGCATTCATGAGGAAAAAACAATGTTACAGACTCGACAGTTCAGCACTACGGACGTGAGCGCTCTGAAAGCCGCACTAAAATATGCTTTGAAACTTTCACATAGACATCAAACAGAAAGCACAAAACCTTTCGTTTCAAAGTGAATTTCGTTTTGTATTAATTGTATCTTAATTTTAATCAATGTTTCATCAACCAATTGCCTGGATTTAATATATAAGAAGTAGATAGCAGACGATAGATAATCTCGACACGGAGGCGCCTGCGGGTGAACTGGAGCTCGTCTCATGAACCGAAACTCAGCGTATAGACCTGAGAATTGAAATATATCTATATTGAAATGTCTACTTTTAAACAGAACAATTCAAAACGAAAGACAGACAGACTCATGTAATCGTATGAAATGTGCATTTCTCTCTGGCACGCGTTCACTGAAGATCGCGAGTCAGCATGGTCAACTTCATCTTTGGCTGACACTGACTGAAAACACTTGTTTGTTAATAAACAATTAAAATGTCTCCTTGCTATATTTGTTGTATTCATAATCATTACTTTTGCCAGTTCTTGTGACAGCTTTTAGGTGCTTTATTGGCAGCGCCACCCTTACATGAATCACCGCACCCGCATTTTTTTAAATATTCATTTATCGGCCATTATAAAGGCCGATACCGATAGTTAGGAAAATGCCTAAAATCGGCCGATAATATCGGCCCACCGATATATCGGTCGGGCTCTAATATCTTTATCGTCCTTGGTGTGAATGGGTCTTAAGAGATACACACACACACCAACCAGTTCTGTACCTCAGCAGAGCCACTCGTTCTCTCACACACACACACAGTACCTCAGTAGAGCCACTTGTTCTCTCTCTCACACACACCAGTTCTGTACCTCAGTAGAGCCACTCTCACACACACACTCTCTCTCTCTCTCTCTCTCTCTCTCTCTCTCTCTCTCTCTAGTTCTGTACCTCAGTAGAGCCACTCGTTCTCTCACACACACACACAGTACCTCAGTAGAGCCACTCGTTCTCTCACACACACACATCAGTTCTGTACCTCAGTAGAGCCACTCGTTCTCTCTCACACACACACACACAGTACCTCAGTGGAGCCACTCGTTCTCTCTCACACACACACACACCCATCAGTTCTGTACCTCAGTAGAGCCACTCTCACACACACTCTCTCTCTCACACACCAGTTCTGTACCTCAGTAGAGCCACTCGTTCTCTCACACACACACACACGTTCTGTACCTCAGTAGAGCCACTCGTTCTCTCAGTAGAGCCACTCGTTCTCTCTCTCTCACACACACACACACACACACACACACCCATCAGTTCTGTACCTCAGTAGAGCCACTCTCACACAAACACACTCTCTCCCTCTCACACCAGTTCTGTACCTCAGTAGAGCCACTCGTTCTCTCACACACACACACACACACACACATCAGTTCTGTACCTCAGTAGAGCCACTCTCACACACTCTCTCTCTCTCACACACCAGTTCTGTACCTCAGTAGAGCCACTCGTTCTCTCTCTCTCACACACAGTACCTCAGTAGAGCCACTCGTTCTCTCTCTCTCACACACACACACACACCCATCAGTTCTGTACCTCAGTAGAGCCACTCTCACACACACACTCTCTCTCACTCACACCAGTTCTGTACCTCAGTAGAGCCACTCGTTCTCTCTCTCTCACACACACACAGGACCTCATTAGAGCCTCTCTCTCTCTCTCTCTCTCTCACACACACACACACACACACACACACACACAGTACCTCAGTAGAGCAGTGAAGTCCCTCGGCCAGACTCTCTCTATGAGCGCAAGAACCATAAGACTCGCTTTCTCAAGAAAAAGAAACTTAACTATGCAAACACGCACACACTCGGACTCGCGCACACGCCCGTCTCTGCGTCACACACACACACCCGTCTCTGCGTCACACACACCTGTGTGCCGTCGAACAGGTGAGGCCGCATTCAGCGCTATATTTACACCCAGAGGAACACGAACACTGTTTACTAAAGAGGTGAAGCCCAGCATCAGAATCTGTGACGCAATCAGTATTCCAGCAGTGAGCGGGAGTTATTCCTGATGCTCAGAATTACCGGATCCGGTTCCGCGGAACAAGAGAAACCGAGCCGGAAGATCCTGAATCCCTGATCCCTGAGGCGGGAAGCGCGGTGACGTGGCACTGCACACGCCACATCTACAGCTGTGACCGATGATTGACAGGTGTCAAAACAATCACTGCACGCGGATCCTTCAGTGACGCTTGTGCAACTCTGTTTATGTTCTATTCCCTCATCACTGATGACGGCATTTATTCACACATCTGGATGTATTCATGATAAAACAAATATTATTCTCCCTCTATTGCATTTCATTGTACACTAGATCGAACGAGTTTGTAATAACGCGCGTGATTCGCGGAGCGCGTTCCTATCATCAATAATATCGCGGCTTGCGCGACGCATATGTGGCAGACAGTATCTTAGCAACGCCTCCGCTAGCCGCTGAGCTACTCTATGCTAACCGAGAGAAACACACACCAATGACGAGCAGATGAAAACAGCGGAGAAAAACACAAGATTTAATGATCACTTTCGCTGCTATTTACATTCCAAACGTGTGAACGCTGGTGTTCGCGTTGCGTGACGGACACGAGCGTCTGATCGCGAGACTGATGAGGGAAAACCCTTACCTGAACGACCTGCAGGAATCTGTGGCGCACACAAGCAGTGTGTGTTCTTTTATTGGACTTTTCTGCGATCGCTTATGTGCGAACGTCTGTCTTTTCTTCCAGCCGGCTCATGCGTCACTTCCGCTCGGCCAGCGCGCGCCCCTCAGTCACTTCCGGCCTGGTTTATATCCCCGCGCGCGACTGAGCCACTAATGCCATCGAGGTTCATTACAACTAAAAGTTCAATATTGATCAAACAGGAGGTACATGTTTACAATTAAACCTGCAAAGTAAACATTTATGAGCTGAATGAGACGAAGAGCCTTTACTGTTTCTAGAAAAGTCTTACTAAATTCATGTTTGACGTGAATAACTGTATGTAATCTATATTGTAGAGCAAACTACAGGCCTTACTGTACTCATAACTCTCAAAGGAGGCTTAGGAAATGTTTTTCTTTATTGAACACCAAGAAGAACAAAAACAAAATTTACATCAATGGCATTGATAAATGCAGATAAACAAGTATTAAGCTGGGCACATCAGTTAAAAAAAATATATAAAGAAAAATACATATATCTGAAGGAAAAAGAAAGAAAGAAGAGGTCTCTTATTATTCCAACAAATTTCTGGGCCTTTTTATTTACATACATTCCAATGATGGAAAGTCATTACAAATAAAGGCTCTTTTTAATACAGAAAAAAAGGTTTCGTCTTCATACATTTGCATTTATGAATGAAAAATGTGGCAGAATCAACATTACATTAATAAAAAAATAATCATCCAACAGTATTCCAAACATAATGTGTTTCCTAGCAAAAGTGGCCAGTGAATAAATCTTTGTCTCAATAATAAAACAATAAGACATATTTCCCGTTGTTGATCAGTAAAGAGATCCTGCTCTGCGTCCTTCACAGAAAACACTGGCATTTTCTTCCAAATTAAACCGTTCTTAAAACATCACTTGATGGAGAACATACCATTGTATATTTTAAAATGAGTTTCCTTTGCTTTGGGAGCCACTGGAAAGCTAATATACTGTATTCGCAATTGTTTTATAAATGGTTTATCATAAGCTTACAAAATACCATTATGATATAGAAGTGTCGGATATAATCTAGAATTGAAACGAGTGAATACGTGAAGCCCTGATCGGGAGCTCACAGATCTGGCATGTGGACAGAAGTTATTATATAAGTTATTATATGGCTGAATAACTTCTGTATCTTGATAAAACTGTTTGGAATGGCATTTAAAGCACGCTCCGTTTGCGCTCACATTGCAAATCATATTTAAAGTCTCTTCCATCCTCATCCATTAAATGAAGAACTGACCAAACGCCTTTTCCAAGCCGATCAGGAACAGACGTTTGTAATAAATCTATTGTTCCATGGGTGAAGTTGTGGTTATATAATAACTTCCATTATAACAAAATCTTCTGGTTAAAGAAAGTTTGATTAGCAGTCTGGAAACAGCAGGAAATCAATTCCACACAATGTTATAAATATCTCTGGGAATGCAAAACCAGAAACTAGTTTCATTTGTTATAAAAATGTTAAGCCACTTGACATTCAACATTTACACAGGTAAAGTCAAAGGTTTGTAAACCACTATTTTCATAATCTTGTAAAAGTTGTGCTTTCTTTATAGTGCACACGTTTTCTCCATAAAATTGTAATTAATTTGATTAATGGTCTTAAAAGCTCTATTAGAAACAGAGAGACAAAATGCAGGATATACAAAAAGATTTTCTATTTTAGTTAAATAAATCCTTCTAAAAATATACAAATCCCTTTTATTCATTCAGTCTTTTCCAGACATTTCGCTTTTCCATCATGACCTCGTCCTTAGAAATGTTTATGCCTAAATATTAGACACTCGACCCGATCGGAATATTATATGCCGTTTTGAGACGACATTCATGTAATAATTTCACATTTGCCAATGTTGAGCTTTAATCCTGAAAATTTGGAAAAATAATTAACTATCTCAATTACTTTAAGAATCTGGTAACGACCTTTTAAAAACAATGTTGTATCAGTTTTTGTGTAAATGTATTGTTACTATAAAATATTACATTGATAAGTGGCTAGACAAGATTATCTGTCAAGATCATGTTGTTCATTAAATGTGCGTTTCTTACTGACAAACAAACAAATGCTTCTTCTTTTATGTATAATGTTTAATACTTGTATTTGTACAAAATGTATGTTGCTTAAAAAAAAAAGCTTTTCTTCACATTATTATCAGGATCATTACCGCCACCTACCGGATGTTGTGATCTATATCCTAAACACGGCGGAAACGGAAGTGAGTCTTTGTTAAAGATGGCGACCCCCTATGTGACAGATGAATCTGGTAAAGCATTTCATATACAAACACACATTTCTCAATAGATAGTCATATATTCCCAAAGCCATGCAAGTTACTGACAATGCGCGGTGTCTCCCGTGTGTGTGTGTGTGTGTGTGTGAGAGAGTCTCGCGCTGATCGCGACACTAATGAAGCGTCCGACTCTTGTGCTGTATTTCTATATTTGCGTTACATTCCGCGGCGATGCTCATAATAACAATACAGAGAATATATACAATAAATGACAATGATCATTTATATTATTTAGTGTAGTATTTAACAGCATTAACGTTATTTGTTAAAATTATGAAATATTTAAGGAGGTAATTTCAGTGTGTTATAATGTCTTTAGATTCAGAGAAAACAAAGAGCTTCAAAATACTGAGTCTCGGCGTGTGTGTTTCTGTGTGTGTGTGTGCGTGTTTTTGTATGTGTGTGTGAGTCTGTCTGTGTGTGTGTGTGTGTGCGTGTGTGATTTTCTGTGTTTGTGTGTGTGTCTGTGTCTGTCTGTTTGTGTGTGTGTGTCTGTGTCTGTCTGTGTCTGTCTGTTTTTGTGTGTGTGTCTGTCTGTTTTTGTGTGTGTGTGTCTGTGTCTGTTTTTGTGTGTGTGTGTGTGTGTCTGTCTGTCTGTTTGTGTGTGTGTCTGTGTCTGTCTGTTTGTGTGTGATTGTCTGTGTGTGACTGTCTGTGTGTGTGTGTGTGTGTTCCAGGTAAGTATATCGCCGCTACGCAGCGTCCTGACGGCTCCTGGAGGAAACCGCGGCGAGTGAAGGACGGCTACGTCCCGCAGGAGGAGGTGCCGGTGTAAGCGCTCGACCCACAATCCCTTGCGTCGAACACACAGTAGTGATGCGAGCACTGATGTCACGAACCGCCAGTCGCTCACCAGTCTCTCTGTTTCCTCAGATACGAGAACAAGTACGTGAAGTTCTTCAAGAGTAAACCGGACCTTCCGCCCGGCATGAACCCGGAGCCGGCGCTCGAGAAACACAGCGATGGACTCTCCAGAACCGCCAAACGCAACATGAAGCGCAAGGAGAAGCGCAAGCAGCAGATCCAGACCCGGCCCGAGGAGGAGGAGGAGGAGGAGGAGCGGGCCGTGAGCGAGGAGATGCATGCGATGAAGATCACAGAGGAGGAGGAGGAGGAGCGGGTGAATCCAGAACCAGAACCCGAAGCCTCGGACCCCACGGAGAGAGCCAAGAAGATCAAGAGTCTGCGCAAGAAGCTGCGTCAGGTGGAGGAGCTCCAGCTCAAGATCCGGTCCGGGGAACTGAGCAGTCCGAGCCGCGAGCAGCTCGACAAACTGGGGCGGAGCCAAGCCTTACGGGCGGAGCTACAGCTGCTGGAGGCGGGGTTATGAGGCTGTCAATCATCTGGGTGTGTGTGTGTCAGTCAGAGCTGTAACCGCTTCATTCTTGTGTTTTATACATCATGGAGACTCTCCGGACTCTTTACGCAGATCCTGCAGGAGCGCTAATGCTTTCATCCGGAGCCGCGGGAGCTAACGCTAGTTACCAATGAGCCTCACTGACTGATGGACTGAATCTCATCATGATGTCAATTTTTTTACCACCGTAGAGCATAACTGCATGAAATAATAATGTGTAGAATTGTGTTATATTAAACATAGCATAACAAACTTCCTGTTCCTTGTCTGCGATAATATCGGGATTGTGAAGCTGACACAAACACGCTTTCACTGCGGTAACAATTCAACAGATAGGGTTCAACAAATGTGTTTTTGTCTTTTGTTTCTATATGATATAAATAAGAGCAATTCATTTCTATATGAAATCACACGAGTAAGCCTGCAGTTTTTACAGATTATCAGCGCAAATGTGATATAGATTTTATACAACAGTTCAATAGCGCAGAGGTACTCAACATCCGGCCCATCGGCAGTCATGTTATGGCCCGCGTCATGCAAAACATGAATGCACTTTTTTTTAAATAATTTGAGCTCAAAGGTTGCACAAATATTAGACAGTGTGACTTTTATGTATGTATACCGCGGACGCTTTGGATAATCCGTGGGTCGATTAATAAAAAATAACATTCATCATCGTCATTGTGATGTGTGTGGAATGTTTAATGGGATTTTAGGCTATATAGCTAGGCTACTTGATATCTCCGAAATGTACCATTAACTTAATAAGTGAAACAAGCGGTAAAGCTGTCAGGCAACT
>JAVALU010000908.1:80000-100000 GCA_030770095.1 Gila robusta | reverse complement strand
AATGCAAACTTAGAAAATGGAGAAAACAAAAGTCACCTACCCAACACTGTATGTAAGTGACTTAAAGAAGAAGAAAAAGGTGACCCTTGTAACCCTAGTGTAAGCGCTGTGTTCACCGGCCACAGGTCACTGGCATAAGAAGAGACTAACCTATCGCATCTACAACCATCCTCTTCCTCTGGGTCGGGCTCGGACTCGAGCAGCGGTTCGGGCCGCCTTCAACTACTGGAGCGCCGTCTCTCAACTTCACTTCCGAGAGGTCAGCGGAGGTCACGCAGACATCCAGCTCTCCTTCCACAGAAGAGGCCAGGGATGCCCCGTTCCTTTTGACGGACCAGGTGACACTCTTTTACAAAACACATTTCCAGTAAACATTAGATGTTAGTGTTTGAAATGACATTTCAAAAAAGCATTTAAGGCATGCAATGTATTTTTGTAAAATATGCCTTATCCGTTCAGAAAAATGTAATCTAAATATCAGGAAATTCCTAATGGATGATGTTGAGATGTGTCTGTTTGGGCACAAACGTTAGTTGAGCTTGTGCTGATGCGTATCTGTTGCTCTGGGGGTTCAGGGCAGGTTTTGGGTCACGCCGAAGGCCCGGAGTCTGGCGCGGTTCACTTCGATGCCGATGAGGTGTGGACGGAGGGGCGGAGTTACGGAGCAAACTTACGCATCGTAGCCGCCCATGAGATAGGCCACGCCCTCGGACTGGGCCACTCCCAGTTCCACAGCGCACTCATGGGTCCGCTGTACACGGGGTATCGGGACGGCTTCAGACTGCACCATGACGACATCCGTGGAATCCAGACTCTGTACGGTAAGAACATGGACTCGTGTTTCCACTGTGTCCACATGACTGAAGTTTAACCACAGATCGAAAGGTTATTTATATCACCTGTCTTAGGAAAACCTGTGGAAAGACCATCCGCTGCTCAGAGAAAGCCTGATGCGGATCCGTATGTCCCGAACCCCTGCTCCGCGGCGCTGGACGCCCTCATGCTGGGTAACAGAACAGCCGATCTCTGACCCGTTCAACAGCTGATGCGGGTCGCTCAGCCTCACGCCTCTGTGCTTCTCTCTCCTCTCTCTGAAGGACCTCTCCACAAGACTTCTGCTTTCAGAGGTCATTACGTGTGGACCGTCTCAGATTCCGGTCATGGCGCTCCCGTTCAGATTAATGCGCTGTGGAAAGAACTGCCCGGCAACATCAACGCAGCTGTTCACTCACAAATAACCCACAAGTCCTATTTCCTTAAAGGTGAACTGTAAACCAACACAAGTGTTGAATTCAATAAGATCTGCTGAAACAGAAATACATTTGCAATTATAAAGTACAAATAAAAACATGTACTTTAGAACAGTTTTGAGGTGTGTATGTTGCATTTATTGTTAATAATAATAACCAGTTGTACCTGATTGCCACAGGAGATAAAGTGTGGAGATACTCTGGCTTTAAACTGGACCACGGATACCCGAAACGACTCCGTATTCCCGCCGACATAAACGCTGCGTTCTTCCTCAGCAGCCGTCGAGCGCTCGTCTTCATCAAGGTGACGAACCCTGCACAGAGAGTAATCAGCAGAGTCATTCTGTGAACAAGCGTAAGCAGAGATTGTCTGTTCTTTAGGGATCGGATTACTGGCTTTGGGATGAACTGGGGTCCGGTAAACTCCTGCTTCAGCCCAGACCTGTGTCCCAGCTCATCGCCGGCTTGCCCTCGGATCCGGACGCAGCCGTGGCCCGGAGCGACGGAGGGCTGTTCGTGTTCAGAGGCGAGCGGTACTGGAGCGTGAGTCCCGCGCTGATGCTGGACGAGGGCTATCCGCGCCGCGCCAGAGAGCCGTGGATGCCATGTGACGACTAGCCCTGTCCTAATCGCTTTACTCAAGAATTATTTTCATGTATATTATCTTCATATCATAAATCCAAAAGGGCATCATTACAGAAAAGATAAGACATATTACGAAGTCATTGTCAACAGTTCATTAGTAATCTCTCTCTTTTTTAACATGAGCATACATTTATGCATGACTCAAGGAACAGGTGTATTAGAGGCTCATGGGTTCATCTGTTAATCATTCGACTGAGTATTAATAAAACAGACTGAAACTAAGTGTAAATGTTTTAATGGGAGGAAATGGCATCATTTTTTTTGTGACGACTGAGTCAATGCTGAGATAAATGCATCTAATTTCACATTTAAAGGAATTGAGAAAACCTGCCCTCGTGTCATTCCAAACACTTTCATTTTTCCGTGGAACTGGAGGGGAATGGCGCACGAGATCCATACAAGTGGTCTTCAAAGTTCATCCAATTCATGCTTGAATCAAGACTCAATATATTTTTGAGTCTGTTTCTTGCATAACGCCTCTGTTACAGAATCAGACTCATGAGGAGATTGAAGTAAACAGGAAATTTATTGTGACAACAACTGAGCGGATGAACTGAAAGCAGGGTTAGTGGACAGTGCAATGATACTGTGGAGAGGGGGTGCTGGCGGTGAATGGGATGTTTCTTCTCACAGGTGAGATGACCGGTAGATGATACGGTGGATGGCAGGAACTCAGGACAGCAGTGGACTTGGAGTCACGGAGGAACAACACGGAGGAGACTGGAGACGAGACGCTGGAGATATCAGGTAGTTCTTTGCTAAGGCAAGGCAAGTAGTCCTCTTCACATGAACGAGATCGGACAATGAGCCGTGGTGAAGTGTGTGTATAAATAGTGGGCCCGTGCCCCTGTGACAACAAGCTTGGCCCCCCCTTGTGGCCCCCCTAAATGAGGAGTGTGAAATTATTTTTACAACAAAACTGTTTTTTGCTATCGTTGTTATCGTTGTATGCGTATTATTTTTTATTATTCTATCTTTCTGGATTTGCTTGTTCACGTGACAATTCGCATCACTTTCGCGGGAATCGCGGCAGAATAACGTCTGTCTTCTGCACGCGAGAGAGGAGAGAAGAAGAAGAAAGTTGGTAAATGTCAGTTCAGTTGTAAGTTCATTCTTTATGTGCGTATGGGGTGTGCGATGTGTATTGTCTATTATGATATTGTAATCATTGTTTTAACTATGTACGAGCCACTGTGAGCTGACATCGCATTTGTCTATCGTCCTTTCACTGCTGTGTGCAGTTCATAGGTGTCCCCAAATTAGTTTTTGTCTTATATTTATATCATATTATGTTCTTATATTAGAATATCACATCAGCAAGAGTGCCGTTTTCCCGTGCACAATTGCAACTGTGATATTTATGTTATACAACAGTTAAATTAACAATAAGTTAACATTGGGAGTTACTTTTTAGACACAACATTGTCAATATTGTTTGTTTTCCCTTTATTTCGCCGACTAGAATTTCAAAATGAAACCATAGCAGAGTCTCAATGCAAAAGACAGCGATGATTTCTTGACTGAAATCCGCGTTTTGAACGAATCACTTGCTTCTTTCCCGAATGAATCAGCCGTTTGAACAAATCGGTTGAATGAATGAATCCCTCTCACTTATTAAAGCAACACCAAGTAACTTTTCCTCTGCGGTCGCCCTACAGGTTGGAAGCGGAATTGTCCATTACCGCTGTCGTAAATAATTTAGCCTACCGCAGCCTACTGTCGCACGCGCACGCACACGCTCTCTGTTTATCCAGCACCGGCTTTGGAATCAACAATGGCCACAGACAAGGTAGAGTATGATGCATGATTTTATGAAAGTATGATGAATTACGACATCACAAACGAGCAATTGTAGCAATTGTAACACCTGCCGTAAAGCAAGTCAAATTAGTAGTTTTCTTATGTCTCATTAGAACTACTACTGCCGCCTACTGGTTTTCATATTTAAAGTACCCTTTAATTAAAACGTTAAAATTAGAAATCATTTCATATTTAAATATTGATTTAAAAAAATATCTCATAGCTTTATTTATGCAATTGTAAATGGAGTGTAAATATATTAATGCCGCTTCTGTGTCACCTCTGCACTGCAAAGATGGATTTTGATTGAATGATTTAATTTGACTGGTAACAGTGGTACTGTATAATTATTGTATAATTAAGTATTATTGTATAAATAAGTATAATTACTTTATAATTTTAATGTTAGTATTTGACATAAAAGGTGATGCATAACTCTAAATAAGTTTAGAAAAAATGTCCATATATGGGTGAAAATGCCCCTGGAAATCAATTTAAGGTGGCAAATATTGCCCCTTAATTAAAAAATGTATTTCTGTCACTGCTGTGAACTGACCACTGCACAGAATATGAAAAATATGAATATCTTCATGAGTCTGTTGTTAACAACAGGCCTAAACCAGCCATGGCACCAGCACAAAAACACAATCAGTAAAATATCATCTAATTATTATCAACAAAACGTTGAAAATATTGAGATATATTTTTGTCAATATTGCACACCCCTAATGTACGGTATTCATTTTGATTTGTTCAGGTCTTAAAAAGCCTTAAATTTGACTTTAAAAAGTGTGCAGGAACCCTGTAAACGATTAGACGTAGTTACCTAGCAAGTCAGTTATTTTCAGTAAATGAATTAATAAGCTTCTTGGTCCCCATTGCTTTTGCTCTAGTTCGCACCAAAATGAAGAGAAAGAAGGACATCATGTTAATTACAGTTACTGTGACTAATACTGAATATGTAATGCAAATGTAAAAATATAATGAAAATGCAAATACATTGTTGAATGATTATAAACATGGTATTTTGCCTGTTAATGGCTGCAGTGCAGTGCAGAAAATGATATGACAACAATAAGGTCTAAATGTAACTGGCCCCTCTAACAGTACAACTGGCCCCAGCTTGGCCCCCCAAGTTGAAATGGTCTAGAACCGCCACTGCTAACAGATAGATACTAGCTAGGCTTTTAATGCTTCTTGCAGCCAATAACTGCTGGAGTATTGACTTGTTGATTGCAAGGAAGAGCAAAGAGTCTTTCCAGGTCTCCTCCTTTATAGTCTTTTCTCAGGCCCTGCCTTTGCATGTTTCATAAGCATGAGTATACAATGTGGTTTAATAAGACATCGCAAGCTGGTGGCTTCCTATACCGAATTCAATATATGAGTAGCAGTTTGCAAGACATTAGTATCTGGTTTCATATATGCGGGCGTACAGTTTCACATACCCTGTGGCTTCACATGCCTTATTGTATTAATAGCCCTTGGGCTACACAGCCCTTCGCTTAGGAGGGGGGTCTTGGATAATTATGTATTTTATTAACCCAGACAGTTCCTTGACACTGGCTGTAACTTGTCGAGCTGTGGATCTCTTATTGTGACCCTTTCTTTTTTGGCGCTGAATTGAGGAAGATGAAGAAGTGAGGGAAATGCCATCCTCAGATGGGCCTACCTTTACAATTGTTTAATCAAAGTGTTATAATTATAGGTTTTTCTGGTGTGTGTGACCAGACAACGTTTAAAAAAAAAAAAGAGTATATAAATTTTTTGTTGCTGCACGACTTTGTGAATATCTGGGACTGGTGTGACTTTTGTTGTTCGTGTGGTCATGTGATCGTGAGGATACTGCCGAAAGCAGCGAGAGTGATCGTGAGGATGCTGCCGAAAGCAGCGAGAGTGATCGTGAGGATGCTGCCGAAAGCAGCGAGAGTGATCGTGAGGATACTGCCGATACTGCCGAAAGCAGCGAGAGTGATCGTGAGGATACTGCCGAAAGCAGCGAGTGATCGTAAGGATACTGCCGAAAGCAGCGAGTGATCGTGAGGATACTGCCGAAAGCAGCGAGAGTGATCGTGAGGATACTGCCGAAAGCAGCGAGTGATCATGAGGATGCTGCCGAAAGCAGCGAGAGTGATCGTGAGGATACTGCCGAAAGCAGCGAGAGTGATCGTGAGGATACTGCCGAAAGCAGCGAGAGTGATCGTGAGGATACTGCCGAAAGCAGCGAGAGTGATCGTGAGGATGCTGCCGAAAGCAGCGAGAGTGATCGTGAGGATGCTGCCGAAAGCAGCGAGAGTGATCGTGAGGATGCTGCCGAAAGCAGCGAGTGATCGTGAGGATACTGCCGAAAGCAGCGAGAGTGATCGTGAGGATACTGCCGAAAGCAGCGAGTGATCGTGAGGATACTGCCGAAAGCAGCGAGTGATCGTGAGGATACTGCCGAAAGCAGCAAGAGTGATCGTGAGGATGCTGCCGAAAGCAGCGAGAGTGATCGTGAGGATGCTGCCGAAAGCAGCGAGTGATCGTGAGGATACTGCCGAAAGCAGCGAGAGTGATCGTGAGGATGCTGCCGAAAGCAGCGAGAGTGATCGTGAGGATACTGCCGAAAGCAGCGAGAGTGATCGTGAGGATCCTGCCGAAAGCAGCGAGAGTGATCGTGAGGATACTGCCGAAAGCAGCGAGAGTGATCGTGAGGATGCTGCCGAAAGCAGCGAGAGTGATCGTGAGGATGCTGCCGAAAGCAGCGAGTGATCGTGAGGATGCTGCCGAAAGCAGCGAGAGTGATCGTGAGGATGCTGCCGAAAGCAGCGAGAGTGATCGTGAGGATGCTGCCGAAAGCAGCGAGAGTGATCGTGAGGATGCTGCCGAAAGCAGCGAGAGTGATCGTGAGGATGCTGCCGAAAGCAGCGAGAGTGATCGTGAGGATACTGCCGAAAGCAGCGAGAGTGATCGTGAGGATACTGTCGAAAGCAGCGAGTGATCGTGAGGATGCTGCCGAAAGCAGCGAGAGTGATCGTGAGGATACTGCCGAAAGCAGCGAGAGTGATCGTGAGGATACTGCCGAAAGCAGCGAGTGATCGTGAGGATACTGCCGAAAGCAGCGAGAGTGATCGTGAGGATACTGCCGAAAGCAGCGAGAGTGATCGTGAGGATACTGCCGAAAGCAGCGAGAGTGATCGTGAGGATACTGCCGAAAGCAGCGAGAGTGATCGTGAGGATACTGCCGAAAGCAGCGAGAGTGATCGTGAGGATACTGCCGAAAGCAGCGAGAGTGATCGTGAGGATACTGCCGAAAGCAGGGAGAGTGATCGTGAGGATACTGCCGAAAGCAGCGAGTGATCGTGAGGATGCTGCCGAAAGCAGCGAGAGTGATCGTGAGGATACTGCCGAAAGCAGCGAGAGTGATCGTGAGGATACTGCCGAAAGCAGCGAGTGATCGTGAGGATACTGCCGAAAGCAGCGAGAGTGATCGTGAGGATACTGCCGAAAGCAGCGAGAGTGATCGTGAGGATACTGCCGAAAGCAGCGAGAGTGATCGTGAGGATACTGCCGAAAGCAGCGAGAGTGATCGTGAGGATACTGCCGAAAGCAGCGAGAGTGATCGTGAGGATACTGCCGAAAGCAGCGAGAGTGATCGTGAGGATACTGCCGAAAGCAGGGAGAGTGATCGTGAGGATACTGCGCTCTGTCAGCAGCCTCAGGCATGACCTGTGTGCAGGACTGCACCGGGATTGCTTATGGCGCTTTTCCACTGCATGGTACGGCATGACACGGTTCGGTACGGCACGCTTTGGCGCTTTTCCACTGCATGGTACGGTACGGCATGGTTCGGCTCGCTTTAAATGGTACCACCTCTGTTGAGGTTCCAAGCATACCGTACTGATACTAAAATGTGACCTGAAAACACTGCAGATCACTGATTGGTCAGACAGAATCGTTACTACCAGCGTCATTGTATTTGCGAGACATCAAACCCGCTAGATTTAAATAGCCAGTAACAGCCACTGCTGTAGCACCTGTTTTAAAACTACTTGCTTGACTTGCTTGAAGAAAAAGGAAAGAAAAAAAACTTCCAAAAAAGAAATGGCTGAATCGTGGTCAGTGGACGAAGTGCAGACGTTCCTCTCGTTGGTTGCCGAGGAGCGGATAAACTATAACGATCAGTCTATAATCCCACCCACTTTGAAGCGGTACTAACTGCAGTGGAAAAGCAAACCAAGCTAAAGCGAACCGAGCCGAGCTGTACCGAGCCGTACCACGCAGTGGAAAAGCGAAGCGAGTCGAGCCGTGCCGAGTCGTACCAAGCAGTGGAAAAGCGCCATTAGTGATCATGGCCTGATGCTCCGGCTATGGAGACACATTTCTCGTGAATCGTTACTCTCTTCTGGAGATGTATCGCGTGGGACTGCGCTGCTTGTGGTCGCACGGGAACGGGAGATTCTCAGCTTGTGGTTAGTTCTCATCTTGCTTCTGTTATCGGGTAATGTTCACCCCAACCCGGGTCCAACGTTAGCCCAACTTCAAACGCCCGACGAATTCAAATCTTCAAATGGATTACGTTTTTTTTCATCTGAATGTGTGCAGCCTGATTAATAAAATGGACTCTTTAAGAGTTTGGGCCGACACAACTGGTGCAGACATAATGGTCTTTACTGAGACATGGCAAAAGCATCAGTCACAAATTATATGATTAATATCGGTGCATATAATGTCTTCAGATCTGATCATGCAAAAAAGGGAGGGGGAGTTGCAATATATGTGAAATCTAATTTAAACTGTTCCTGCATACAGTCACTCAGCAAACCAAATGGCTTTGAACTTTTAGCGCTCAAACTAAATCTTCCTTCTGGTTCCGATATTATTGTGGCTGGATGTTATCGCCCGCCTTCAACATCTTCAAGTGAGGTATGTACTTCACTTACAGATTTCTTTCATGATTAGACTAAATATGAAATGATTATACTGGGACTGGCTGTCGTCATCCTCTGATCTTTTTAAAGAGATCTGTGACTCTCTTTGCTTGGTACAGTTGATTAACTCAACAACAGGATATGGACAGATCTACTTTATTGGACTTAATTTTAACTAACGCTTAATATTCAGCATTTGGAGTCTTTTGCAATGACATCAGTGATCACTGTGCAGTTATTACCGAATCAGTCCCATCACTGCAAACTATAGTACGAGTTTAACACAACCTCCTGTATAACCACATATTTGTCATGCCAGAAATTATGGTTTCAAATTATACAGAAGAAGCTTTAAATTCACCATGAATCTGAACCAATAACAACACACGAGTCTCTGGCACAGTTTAGGAGTGAATAACACAAATGACACACAAGTCTGTTTTAGTGCACGAAGCAATAGAACATTCATTTTGTTGGTAACCATAAGCACCAGGAGTGCCTGTTCTGCCAAAGAGGTGGCGCCACAAAAACACCACAACTTCACATCTGCATAATCAAAGTTACAAATGTAACATGCATTATCTGTGGTGCAGGTGTGTATGAATCAGATCAATCAAACATGCTGCTTGCACTGGCCAATCAACATTCAGCAACAGCTATTTTCAAGTGTGAAATTTTATATATAAGCACAGTGTTTCCGCAAAGACTTTTTTTAAAGTGGTGACAAGGCGGCATTATACTACTTAATTTTATGTATACATATATATACACTGAACAAAATTATAAACGCAACACTTTTGTTTTTGCCCCCATTTTTCATGAGCTAAACTCAAAGATCTAAGACCTTTTTCTATGTTTCTCTCAAATATTGTTCACAAATCTGTCTAAATCTGTGTTAGTGAGCACTTTTGCTTTGCCGAGATAATCCACCTCACAGGTGTGGCATATCAAGATGCTGATTAGACAGCATGATTATTGCACAGGTGTGCCTTAGGCTGGCCACAATAAAAGGCCACTTTAAAATGTGCAGTTTTATCACACAGCACAATGCCACAGATGTCGCATGCTGACTGCAGGAATGTCCATCAAAGCTGTTGCCCGTGAATTGAATGTTCATTTCTCTACCATAAGCCGTCTCCAAAGGTGTTTCAGAGAATTTGGCAGTACATCCAACCGGCCTCACAACCGCAGACCACGTGTAACCACACCAGCCCAGGACCTCCACATCCAGCATCTTCACCTCCAAGATCGTCTGAGGCCAGCCAGAGACAGCTGCTCACACATCAGTTTGCATAACCAAAGAATCTCATATACACCTAGGATGGCTTGAGGGAGAGCAAATCATGGGCTAATTTTTATTTTAAAGTGAACTACTCCTTTAATGTGGCTGGCCTGTTAAATGCTCTAGTTTAATATGTTAGATCTGTGATTTTCTGTGCATAACATACATTTCACAGTTATATCCTTATCTCTAAATGTTATAAAGTCACGTGATTATTGCCATTTTGCATAAAGCCTCGTCCTGACCGCAAACGGGTCTTTGTTAAACTAAGTGCAATAATTCTGACTAAACACACATTTTGTTGTTGGACATTAAATAAACGTTTAAAGTTCTACATGTTACAGACGGTTGTAATGGGGTATAAATGTCATATAGTTACTATGAGTGAATGTGTGTGTTCCTCGCACCTCAAACTCGTTAGCATGTAACACTTCACCCTGTTTGTGTGGATACATTTACTATAACTTGTTTCATAAAAAATAAAAATTGATTTATCAAAGAAATAATCAACAGATTAATGGTAATAATGATAAATGTAATATACACCCCAAAACCACAGACATAACGGTGAAAACAGTTTGTCACATAACCCTGGAATAGAGCAAAATAACCTACAACAATTCAACTTTCTCACATGAAACATATTCAATTTATATTTGTTTAGTGATGTAAGTTTTATTGAATTTCCGTTTTTACTGTATGTGTATACGAGAAGTGGGCTGGAACTGGACTGTAGCCTATACTGAAACAATTTTGTGTCTAATCAAACTCTTAAATGGTTTCATCACACTGAAAGTGTAAATATCCCCAAAAACCTTTTTTTTTTTTTTTACCTTTGAAGAAAACGGCAGTACAAATAATTTCATCCCTATTATATTGATATATGTGTGTTTCTGTTGTCATTCTGGGGTTCATGTTGAAATGATTTCCTGAGGTTCTTTCTTTCCGTCTCACCGCAGAAACAGTAAACGAGTCCGAGAGCGAGACGGCTGGGATGAGCTCATATTCCCTGCGGATCTCAGAAACACAGGACCGGGAGTCGCTTGCCATGTGCTCTCAAACGGGTCCTGGACACAGCGGCACTGACAGAGAACCGATGATTCGCACAAATGTCTTCAAAGGTGTCTGCAAAAGTGAAAGAGAAAACCATCTTTATTTATCCTCAAGGCTCAAATCACAATATCCTGTTATTCGCTGTTATTAGATGGACAATAGCCGCATTTCCATTACCCTTCAAATTGCGCAAATTGAAATTGCGAAATGAAAATACGCCCAATGGAAACACGTCAATTTCGCAAAAACTCACATTTTCCAAAAAAGTTTTTACACTCGCATGAGGTACTTTTTCAGGCAATTCGAAAAATAAATATTTCACAAAACTGCAATGGAAACAGTTTTTGCGCATTTACAGGTCACCTGACGTAGATGACGTATGTTTGGACAGAATACGAGATGGAGTTCTTTATTAAATTCATAAAAGTCAAAAGAATTACAGGAATACTGGATTCTAAACCTCAAACAAATGCCACAATCAAGACCTCGAAGCAGAAATGAGGGAGAAACACCCAGAAACACCTCATATGTGCCGCTCTCAAGTATAAGGGTCTTTCCTTGCCATTAATGCTTGATAACACACACACACACACACACACACACACACACACGTCTCCTTCGATTTATAATAATGGCCAGTGCAGCGGCTGAGATATACATAAACCCACCAACATCTGTCGCCATGTTTTTTGGAATGACTTATCGCGAGAGGAAAAAATTAAGTTTCTTCGCATTGTCGACATGTAGAAAAAAAATCGCAAAAGTTTTGCGCAAATCTGTAGCATTAGAAGATGTGGGGTTTTTTGGTCATTTTCGGCGTGTTTCCATTACAGATACAAAACCTTGAAGTTTAGAATCCAGTATTCCTGTAATTCTTTTGTCTTTTATGAATTTAATAAAGAACTCTGTCTCCTATTCTGTCTAAACATACCGCGTAATCTACGTCAGGTGACTGTAAATGCGCAAATCTGTTTCCATTGCAGTTTATCTAAATATTTCTTTTTCGAATTGCCTGAAAAACCTCCTCATGAGAGCAAATGGGAGTTTTTGCGAATTTGACGTGTTTCCATTGAGCGTCTTTTCAATTCGTAATTTCAATTTGGAGTAATACTTCATCTGATCTTTAACCCGAGGCTGTTGAAAGAGTGAAGAAAGCTTCGGGTTTGGACTATAAACGTTTGAGTTTCTCATCAGTTGAGATCAGATTTCATCAGGTGGCAGAATAATGTCAAGAAAATTGGCACAATTATTTTAGAGAAATTAGTCTCTAAAATAATTGTCACTTTTCACCAAACCCTCGAGTCTCTTTAAACTGAACTGTGTAGATCATATTAAAGTCTCATGTTCAAGTCCTTTATCTGATTAGCTCAACAATTTACCATTGATTTTCACATTTTTCTGCATAATGATGAATTAACTCTAACGAGCAAATATACTTCGGGTTTTAGTCACAGATTACAATGTAATTTGTTTACATGGCATTTCTTTATGAACTGCAGAAGAAAAAGCAGATCTGTATTAATGGTGTAAAGAGCTTAGATGTCAATTAAACATATGTATTCAGTCTTATATTAATCATGATTTAAAGATTTGTGTATATTGGGTATTTAGTTTGAGCCAGTGCAACATCTGAATACTTCTTTTGCTTAATAATAGGAATCACTTTGTTTTGTAGGCAAAAGTAAATGATACCGATGTAATAGTTGAGCGGCTGCTGAAACTCGCGCTGTGCTCCTGCTAAACCGCTCTGGGTCTGGCGTGTTGCGCTGGTAAAAACACTCTTCAGTATATATAATAGTTCCAGTATATAATAGTTCCAGTATATATAATAGTTCTATATAATAGTTCCAATATATATAATAGTTCCAGCATATATAATAGTTCCAGTATATAATAGTTCCAGTATATATAATAGTTCCAGTATATATAATAGTTCCAGTATATAATAGTTCCAGTATATATAATAGTTCCAGTATATATATAATAGTTCCAGTATATAAAATAGTTTCAGTATATATAATAGTTCTATATAATAATTCCAGTATATAATAGTTCCAGTATATATAATAGTTCTATATAATAGCTCCAGTATATAATAGTTCCAGTATATATAATAGTTCCAGTATATAATAGTTCCAGTATATAATAGTTCTATATAATAGTTCCAGTATATATAATAGTTCCAGTATATAATAGTTCCAGTATATATAATAGTTCCAGTATATAATAGTTCCAGTATATAATAGTTCCAGTATATATGTATATATAATAGTTCCAGTATATATAATAGTTCCAGTATATAATAGTTCCAGTATATATAATAGTTCCAGTATATAATAGTTCCAGTATATATAATAGTTCCAGTATATATAATAGTTCCAGTATATAATAGTTCCAGTATATAATAGTTCCAGTATATATAATAGTTCCAGTATATAATAGTTCCAGTATATATAATAGTTCCAGTATATAATAGTTCCAGTATATATAATAGTTCCAGTATATATAATAGTTCCAGTATATAATAGTTCCAGTATATAATAGTTCCAGTATATATAATAGTTCCAGTATATAATAGTTCCAGTATATAATAGTTCCAGTATATATAATAGTTCCACTATATATAATAGTTCCAGTATATAATAGTTCCAGTATATATAATAGTTCTATATAATAGTTCCAGTAACTCGTCTCAATACCGGCGTGATTACTTGGACTTCTAAAAAGATGGAAATGGATAAATACTCTAAATGTTCCGATCCAATCTGAACTTGTAATGCTGCCCGAATCATGCACTGTTCCTTCGTTGGCCAGAGGAGAACTGGCCCTCCGACTGAGTCTGGTTTCTCCCAAGGTTTTTTTCTCCATTCTGTCACCTGATGGAGTTTTGGTTCCTTGCCACTGTTGCCTTGGCTTTTGGCTTGCTTAGTTGGGGACATTTAATATTCAATAATATTATTGATCTGCCTTACTTAAGGTGGACGTTGACGCAATTTTCTTTTAGAAAAAAACTTTGTTATATTATTTTCATGTTATCACTGTGAAGCTGCTTTGATACAATCTGTATTGTAAAAGCGCTATATAAATAAAGGTGACTTGACTTGACTTGACTATATAATAGTTCCAGTATATAATAGTTCCAGTATATATAATAGTTCTATATAATAGTTCCAGTATATAATAGTTCCAGTATATATAATAGTTCCAGTATATAATAGTTCCAGTATATAATAGTTCTATATAATAGTTCCAGTATATAATAGTTCCAGTATATATAATAGTTCTATATAATAGTTCCAGTATATAATAGTTCCAGTATATATAATAGTTCCAGTATATATAATAGTTCCAGTATATAATAGTTCCAGTATATAATAGTTCTATATAATAGTTCCAGTATATATAATAGTTCCAGTATATATAATAGTTCCAGTATATAATAGTTCCAGTATATATAATAGTTCCAGTATATAATAGTTCCAGTATATATAATAGTTCCAGTATATATAATAGTTCCAGTATATATAATAGTTCCAGTATATATATAATAGTTCCAGTATATATAATAGTTCCAGTATATATAATAGTTCCAGTATATAATAGTTCCAGTATATATAATAGTTCCAGTATATAATAGTTCCAGTATATAATAGTTCCAGTATATATAATAGTTCCAGTATATAATAGTTCCAGTATATATAATAGTTCCAGTATATAATAGTTCCAGTATATATAATAGTTCCAGTATATAATATTTCCAGTATATATAATAGTTCCAGTATATAATAGTTCCAGTATATATAATAGTTCCAGTATATATAACAGTTCCAGTATATAATAGTTCCAGTATATAATAGTTCCAGTATATATAATAGTTCCAGTATATAATAGTTCCAGTATATATAATAGTTCCAGTATATATAACAGTTCCAGTATATAATAGTTCCAGTATATATAATAGTTCCAGTATATAATATTTCCAGTATATATAATAGTTCCAGTATATAATAGTTCCAGTATATATAATAGTTCCAGTATATAATAGTTCCAGTATATAATAGTTTCAGTATATATAATAGTTCCAGTATATAATAGTTCCAGTATATATAATAGTTCCAGTATATATAATAGTTCCAGTATATAAAAGTTCCAGTATATATAATAGTTCCAGTATATAATAGTTCCAGTATATAATAGTTCCAGTATATATAATAGTTCCAGTATATATAATAGTTCCAGTATAATAGTTCCAGTATATATATATAATAGTTCCAGTATATATATATATATATATATATATATATATATATATATATATATATATATAATAGTTCCAGTATAAATATAATAGTTCCAGTATATATATATATATATATATAACAGTTCCAGTATATATATAATAGTTCCAGCATATATATAATAGTTCCAGTATATATATATAATAGTTCCAGTATATATATATATATATATAATAGTTCCAGTATATATATATATATATATATATATATATATATATATATATAATAGTTCCAGTATATATATAATAGTTCCAGTATATATAGTAGTTCCAGTATACATATAATAGTTCCAGTATATATATATAATAGTTCCAGTATATATATAATAGTTCCAGTATATATATATATATATAATAGTTCCAGTATATATATAATAGTTCCAGTATATATATATATATATATATATATATATATAAAATAGTTCCAGTATATATAATAGTTCCAGTATATATATAATAGTTCCAGTATATATATATATATATAATAGTTCCAGTATATATAATAGTTCCAGTATATATATATATATATATATATATATATATATATAATAGTTCCAGTATATATATAATAGTTCCAGTATATATAGTAGTTCCAGTATACATATAATAGTTCCAGTATATATATATATAATAGTTCCAGTATATATATAATAGTTCCAGTATATATATATATATATATAATAGTTCCAGTATATATATAATAGTTCCAGTATATATATATATATATATATATATATATATATATATATATAAAATAGTTCCAGTATATATAATAGTTCCAGTATATATATAATAGTTCCAGTATATATATATATATATATAATAGTTCCAGTATATATATAATAGTTCCAGTACATATATATATATATAATACACTAGCGTAGCCAGGAATCACAATGTAGGTGGGCCCAGAGAAAATCGGGTGGGCACAGCCTAAAATGCATCTGTGATCAAAATAGGCCAACACAACTACACCTGCTTGAATACACCACAGTTTAAAGGGCCCCTATTATGGATTTTTGAAAATTACCTTTAATGTAGTGTCAGGGCTCCAGACTAACTTTTCCACTGGTTGCACTGGTGCTACCAACTTTCTCAGTTGAGAACCAGCATAGGATTTGGTCGCACCAATAATTTTTCTTATTTTTTTTTGCTACATGCCATGGGATTAATCAATGCATGCTGATGAATAGTGGTCTTAATCTGCATACCCTAGTTTTACACTGATGTTAAAAGACTGACAGTGACAAGACCTCATGTTAGCAAAATGTTTTAATCTTTTAACTATCAAATAAAAAAACTCTAAAAAAATTAAATAAAAAAAAACTATTAAAAAAACATGTAGGCTATGTTCTTTTCATTTGTATATGCCTTAATTCCTGAATTCCTAATTGGCGCGTTTCACCATCAGTGTGCAATGCGCTTGATGTGTACGTTCGTTAATAAATAAACTGCAAGTGTTTTGCGGAAGAACATTGTAGCCGGAGCTACTTCTCTCCGTTAATGTCTATGGCGAGTCACTGGGCAACTCCGCAGCCGAGCCGACCCCGGGATAAAATAGTCAGAATATAAACACTTATTATAAGCGTACCGTAGGGATTCAGGATAAGTCAAAAACACGGTTTGGAAAATGGATTCATGATGTACTCATTCATTTTGAACATAAGTTACGGACTGCAGCAGCTCCTGATACAACGGGCGTTCTGTTGCACATGCGTGAATTTAACTGAGTAGTACATGACCATGCACTCGCACAAATGCGACCACATAAAATTTTAACTCGCACATTTTTAAAAAATGGTCGCAGTCTGGAACCCTGTTAACATTTATTTTTATAGGTCAAGTATTGTAATAATGGCAACAGAATTCCCTCCTTAGGCTACCTTGTGTGGCCACTGACTGGATGGGCCTGACTGACAAGTGGGTGGGCCCAGGCCCATCCAGGCCCACCCGTAGCTACGCGAGTGATATAATAGTTCCAGTATATATATAATAGTTCCAGTATATATATATATATATATATATATATATATATATAATAGTTCCAGTATATATAATAGTATAGTTCCAGTATATATATACTGTGACGACCTGTGTCTTTAATGGGGTTTTCCCCAGTATTGGATGGATTTCTCCGCCCTCTACCTGATTGCATCAGTGACACCTGCTGCCAACTTCCCTTTTCCCCCTTTAAAAGAAGCAAGACGGATGGCAGACGGCGGGCGACCTATTTGATTTGATTTGATATTCGTTTGGTTGTTTCTTTTGCATTGTAGGATTACAAATTTTATTTAAATGTTTAATTTAGATTTCTAATACAATAGTATTTTATATTGAGAAAGTTTATAAATGATGAGACCAGGAAATCTCTACAAACGGTAGGGGTTCCCAGCGGGATATTCCTGACTGTCCCGTCTCAATACGAGAAGGCTAGGCCTTTTCTGTTCTCATGTCTCACCGGGTGAAACGCATGCTGAGCAAGTTTGAACACCTGCTATTTTATTACTGAGACCGTTTGTCTTGGAGTTCTCGTCTCAGTGCGAGAAGTCCTGCACCATTCTGTTCTCATGTTTCAGCTCATTTACATGCTTTGTTCATCACAATGTAATCCCTCCCCCTTGAAATGTATATAAACTACAATGTAAAGTTCCCTTAGTTAGACTTGGTGACTACAGCTACCGACAGCTCGTGTTCTCAATAAAGAATCCTGCTGAAGATACTACCAACGTCTCCTGGTTCTTCACTTCTGAGTCTCCTACACTTAAGAAGAAAAAAGGTTTACAACAGATGGTGCCGTGACCCGGATGGAGAAACTGAAACTCAACAAAGAATGAACTTTTGAAACTTCAAAGCTCAAAGATCTCAACAAAGCTGACTGAGTCTCCAGACTGAATTTTGAAACATCCAGCTAAACAAAGATTGCCACACTGAATCTTTCCAGCTTCCTCCAGATTGAAAACTTCAAGCTGAACCAAGATTTCCAGGCGGAATCTTTCTATACAACAAAAATTTGGTGAGTTTCACTCCATTCAAAGAACCGTTGAAAAACCAGTAAAAAAAAATCTGTTATTCCTCTGCACCATCAGAGAAGAAGTTAACAAACAGCTGTAGAGTTTGCTAACTAAAGTTACCCTTTAAAAGTTTGCTTTTAGAGATGAAAGATATCCTCTGTTTTCAGGCAGGGAAGATTAACATACATGTTAATATTGTTTGTATCCTCTGATTCAATCAGGGAAGATTAGCATAAAGTGCTAGTAATTTGTGTTACCCTTTGCTCTGCCAAGGAAGGTTAACAATAGTTTGATCTGTGTTAACAAGTGTAGCCTCTGTTTTGAACAGAGAAGTTTTAGTGTTTGTTTGTTTAGCATCATATGCTAATAAGATTGTACCCTCTGTTGTAGATAATAGAGAGAAGTTTTATTTTTTTTTGATTAAGTTGCTAACAAAGAAATCCACAAAATGGTTAGGAAGAATGCTAGACTTATTCCAACTACTGAGAAACGTGGATTAGCAAGCCCTTTATGGACAGACAGTGAGTTCAAGTCATTGTTAGGAGAGAAAATGGACTCCATAGTGACTGAGTCAGTTAGATTGGATTTGACAAAGAAATTTGGTATTGATCCAGACAAAGTTTGGTCTATTGAAGAATGCAAGAAGGTGTTAGGTGCATGTATCAGAAAGAAAAACATGAAAGGCATAATCTGTTGCCATAGAGAATATAGCTTATCCATTGCACAAGAACAAACTAGGTGTATTGATAAGTTAAATGAACAAAACAAACAATTACAGACTCAAGTGTCCTGTTTCAAGACAAAGGTGAGCCATAATCAGCCCTCAACCAAATGTGACTCTGAAGACCAACAGTCAGATGAAAGCTATCCTGATTTACAGTCTTTCTGTAGACTAGAAAACACTAGAAATTCTGGTTTGATAGATAAAGATGTAAATGCATTTGAAGTGTGTGGAGCAAGACAAAAGGCTCAGACTAGGGCAAAAGGCATTGAATCTGTTCAATCTGTAACCCCCATACTGCAGCAACAAGCAGTCAAATTATCTTTAGGTCCTAAAGAAATCGAGAGAATCGCTGAAAATTTGCCATCAGTGCAAAGAAATTTTTCTGAGTTTAGAAGGGCATTGATCAGTAAAATGCGTCTTTACGACATGTCATTGGCAGAAGTCACACAGCTGATGTCACAAATTCTAACTGAATCTGAATTCAACAGTTTTGAGTCTGCTGTTACTTCTGAACTACAACATGCCAGAAAAGATCAACTGAGAGAGGGAGTTCTGAAAGCTTTGAAAAACATTGTTGGACCAAACACGGACTGGTCAAAGATCACTAGTTGTGTACAGAAGAAACATGAGAATGTTAGTGAGTACACTCAAAGATTTTGTCAGTCAGCTGTAACTTACAGTGGCATAGCAGACACTTCAGAGAAGGTGTTAAATGATAATGGCCCCTTAGTTCGCACATGGTATGATGGTCTTTTGTCAGAGCATAGAAATGCATTGCCTTTCTTAGACGTCACATGGGCTACCAGTACCCTGCAAAGTAACCTAGACAGGTTAGCTACTTGGGAAAGAGATTCTGATGTTAAAGAGAGAGTAAACATTGCAGCAGCATCCTTTAAGGTCAACGCAGAGAAGCAACAGAAACGCAAATGTCCTAAGAGAGAGGGCAGCAGTTGTTATTATTGTGGCAAACATGGACATTGGGGAAAAGAATGTAGAAAAAACAAAAAGAATGTTAGAGAAACTAACCATGT